>CM059426.1:167471326-167642821 GCA_030390025.1 Squalus acanthias | reverse complement strand
GCCTAACACTTTCAGGGCTATTGTGTCAGCATCAATGACTTCCAGCTAAAGTAGAACACAAAGCTGCAAAGCAAAGTTCCCCTTGCTTTGAGGCAAGACTGGAAGAAATTTTCTTCTTGCTGTTGTGTATTAATGATGTTGTAAAAATAGCAGAAAAATTTCCTATATTTGATATTTCTGGAACAATTATAAAGTATTTACTATTTTTCGAGAAATAACAACCAGAAGAAATCTTCCCATTTATGATGTTACTAAAACACAGCAACCAGAGGAAATTTTACTCCAACATATCTTAATCTCAGCCTCATAGGAATATGGGCCAAATTTTCATTTCTGCACCTGAACGTTAAAAAGAAAATGCCTAGGGGCAGCGTATTAAAGAAAATGGACATTAAACAAGCAGGCTCTGTTCGGGGCACACAATTTTCCTCCACGTGCTCCACACACAGGAACACATGCCCAAGTGCAAAATAGGAATATCTTACCCCATATTTTTGAGCTATGGGTCTAGTGAGTCGAAGAGAACAGTTAAGAGTTTCCCAGAGTTTCCTTGTGCTCTAGGGATGCTTTTGCTGCTCCTAGTCACACACTGGCCTTCTTTGTTTATCGATTAAGATTAAGTTTAACGTTTAGTTAGTCTGAATCAGATTCCAAACACTGATGTAATTCAAGTGTATATCTAAAATAAATAGCTCATGACCCCACCCTTCCTTTGTTGATATCAATCTTTACTCTCTTTGGGCCTCTAACTTGGCCTCCTTTCCGATAATCTTGAGTAGACTCTCATGGGCATTGGCATCTCCCAGCCCAAATTCCACAACCCTTTCTGTTCCCCTCTCCGTTTTCTGCCTTTTCTCCCGTTTCTTCTGATGAATGATCTGTGCTTTGAGACTTTAAAATAAATGTGCAACAGCTAGTGGCAAGTACAATTACATTGCTTTGTATATTTAATAGTATGCAGAAGTGCTCCAACAAGAGAGCTTCAGCATTCAGTTTTGCCACAGAGAGTATTGCATATTGTCATTTGAGTTTTGACTTTTCCCCTTCGTGTGCATATTTTTGCAATCTTTTCTCTGTGCTATTTTGTTCTGTCTAAATATACTAATTTAGATAACCTTACAAATAAGCCCACCAGTCCAATATCTTTGACAATCTCAAAGTCTGACTGTTAGTGCAATGGAAGAACTTCCACTCCTTTCAACATGAACTGGTTCACAGCTATTTCCATTCCTCCTTAAATATATCACCCTGGTTTCCTAGAATTCTACATTGAAAGACATGGGAATCCATTGACCAAACAAAAATAGAAAAAACTATTCCTTTGTTAAAACATGGGTGAGATATGGAATTAATCGTTTTTGTCTGATTTTAAGCTGATAGATTAAGAGCCTCCTGGTTAGATAAAGTGAAGAAGACGGTGGATGAATTCTGCTCGAGGCCGTGGGATGAGCTAGAAGTCCATACCAGATTAAAGAGCAATACCGGAGTGAATACTGCTTCTCTGGACATTATATCCTCATCTTCCCGAAGAACAGCTCCAATTTTACCTCCGGTAATTGGAACACAATCAAGTTTATGAAAAAGATTAAAGGAAGATTTAGTGACTACCAATCTCAGACTTGTATCGTATTAGTCTTCCAATACATACTTGTATAAGTGGCTGTCGTAAATTCAAGCACTTTTACTAAATTGAAAAGCACAGCCTGCACTATGTTTTCATGTGACTTCATATACTAAGATCTGTTCAGCTTCCTGAAAAGGCTTTGAGTTTTAAGTAAATTGTGTAGATTTTATTTTTAACACAGCTTTTTAGATTTAACAATGTATTTTAATTACTGATTTTTTAAATAATTGTAATCTCATGACTGTAATTCCGACATGTAATTTCTAACTAACCGCCCTGAATACTGGTGACCAATGTAATTTTTTGTTTTTTTCATTTCTTAAAATCATTTACAATAAAGTGACTTTACCACATACAGTGTATCTCTACGCAGAGAAAGAGCGTATGTAAGAAACAAACTACCACAGAATGTTGGAGAGCTGGCAGTAACCAAACCAAAAGGGAAAATTGCCTGCTTGCTGCACATTAGATTCTTATTTTCAGCAGAGTTACCTTCGTAGCAAATTCTGCAGTATTGACTGTAGCAAAGAGGGATAAATAATTGTAGACTAAACTAGTATTGGTGCTAGTGCTGGGCAAATACAAGTTATCCTCAGTGTGTATGAAGAGAAATTTTGGCTCTTTCTATCTTACCAACAGCTGTGACAGCTCACTTTAGGAAAACACAGGGAACTGCACCAATATCATCTTACCTGGCTAAAACCTAGTGGTGCGTAAGAAGGATAATACAACACCCAGGCATGCACAGAAAAATCAAATCCCTGTCAAAAATATTGTATCCTTTATTGTATGCCATACATTCATCTCTGTTTCTCTTATAACGACTCATTAGTTGAGCAATGATTGGCACAATTGCTATTTTTAATTCAACAGGGCAAAGAATTTGTCACTGAGTTAAACCAACATTGAAAATGCAACTTGTTGAAAATAAAGGTCGGAATTTTGCCGGCACTCAGAGTGCGGGTTCGGAGGCGGGTCCACTGTCAAAATCAAAACGATTGACAGCGGGTCGGTATCCTGCTCTGAACCCGCCTCCTTGTGAGTTTCCCTCGTGCCGGCTCTGCCTGCGCTTTGCAGACTCGGCACTAAGTGGCAATTCAGATAGTTAAGAGGTTGTTTAAAGCAATTTAATCAGCATTTTACCAGCTACAAACCATTTTCCCAAGTTTTCCACGAGGTTCACGTCACTCAGGGATCACACCAGCTAAGTGTGTCGGGTTTTAAACAACTCTCCATTTCTGTGAATAGGTGACAGCTGCAAAAGTGGTATAAAACCTACAATTTCACAGCTGGTCACTTTCCAAGCTTAGAGGCTGGAGCCTTCAGGATTTGGAATACACTTTTCAGCTTTATGGAGGTTTGAAGTGTTTGGAGCAAACTCTCTATCCAGTATCACCTCCTTGGAGCAACCTCTCTCACCATTGACAGATCGCTTCTGTCATCTCAACTTCAGCTGCCAGATATTCCATCAGCACCGGTGCCCTGGAAAAAATCTCACCTTGGTCCTCAGAATCCCACCACGATCAGCCCCAACACCAACCTCACCAGGCACACCAACAGCACCAACAACAGCACCAACAACGGCACCAACCTTCTCTGCAATCACCTGATGCTGCACAGGACAGGGGGCATCAGCACTCGACCACATTGCTGCCCGGGACGCCAGGGATGGCTTCACCATGGCCAGATTTACTTCACTTGACGCTGTACACCCTAGCTGACACATGATGCGCCAGGTTGGCACCACCCCACACCAGCACCATAAAGCATCCCTACAAAGCCCAAGCCACTCCTTTCACAATCATCAACATTGGGAGGGGTACCGTTATGTCTCACCATTCACTGCAACTCACTAAGCCACTTCCAAAGGTGCACACAGATCTGTCCAAGAAGGCAGGGTTGAAAATAAAGATTTCATTGTTTGACAACATAAGGGCCCGAAAATTAGACCTAATACGGGAGATTACGCACTGTGTACTCTCGCGTATTAGGTCCCGAAGTGCCGGTTTCCTGCATGCACTGTGCATGCGCGGGAAACCGGCACTTTGGGTATTGCGAAGGGGACGGTTCCTAAGTGAACCGCGTGCGCGCTACAGGTTGTGCGCACGCAGTGCACTTAGTTTTTTTTCCGGTTTGAACGCGCAGGTAAGTGTTGAAGATTTTACACATAAAGAAAGCAGGCGTAAGACCCCCTTTTAACAAGGTAAGTAGTTAATTAAGTATTATTTTAAATTTTTTTCAACAGGTTTATCTTTTTTAGAGACTTTAAAGAAAGGTAAGTTTATTTTTATAACTTTTAAAAAGAATTTAAATTTTTTCAAAAATTTAATTTTTTGTTTAAAGTGGTTAATTTATTTAACTATAGTTATTTTATTCATGTGATAGCTTTTTTAAAAAATTTAATTGAGGTTTAGCTGTTCTTTTGGGGGCTTGTTGTATTCATAGCTTTGACAGCTCTTCCTGTCAAAACTATGAATGAAAGATGGTGTGCTGCCATTGGCTCTAACTCGCCCACGTGATCCCAGAGCTCGCATCGAACTAACTGCGCCTCTGGGACACGCACACACTGCGCGCCGGCACCAGGGAGAGGCCCAGGAATTGAAGTTCGTGTGGGCCAAAACCATAAAGGCAGGCGCGGAGTGCAATATCGCGGGGGATCCTTACCCCCGCGGCAACCATCGAAGTCCAATTTCTGGGCCATTAACAGGAACTTTACATGAACATTGGTTAAAACAACCAAGTGGCTATAAGGTAAGTTGGTGTGAGTAAGGATGTGCAGGAGTGGGGGAGGGAAGGCAGAGTGATGGGGATGTGATGAGTGGCACAGCAGGATGAGGTTGAGTGTGGCTTTGCAGTAATGTTTTGTGATCTACTGAGATCATTGAAAGGTTTGCGCCACTGCAGCCTGGTCCTCCTGACGACATCCCTGCTTTGCCCTCCTGTGCAATGTGCAACCAGGCTGCGTTGGTCTCCTGGGGGTGTTTTCCGCCCATGGGAAGGGAAGAGAACCTCCCTGCATGCTGTGTCTCCCTCCATAAGCATATGGAGGGAGTCATGGGAGAGCCTGGGTGCAGCCATGCTCCTCTGTGCATTGCTTGTCAGTGTTTGCAGCACCTCAATGCTGCAGAACTCTGACAGCACAACTGTCAAAATGATTGTGGACATGGCCCCTTTAAGGAAACCGGCTGATGGCGCATCATCAAATGACATCATCAGACCCGCTTCCTATTAATTGGCTGGTAACCTCGCAGGGCGGGCTTAACAAGTCCCATCAACAGAATATCTTGTTGGAGGCCGGGATCGACACAGATGCGGGTTCCCCACACGCCATGGACGTCACCCGCCCCGGACCCGCTGAGGTTGTAAAAAATCAAGCCCAAAGTGTGCTTTAATGCCACAATGTTATTTTTCACTTGACAGTAAGTCACTGCAAAACAATTAAATTCAGAAAGTAGAGTTCCAAAACTTTAAAAATACAATCTCACACTAAGGAAGTACTCTGTGTATAAATAGCTATTCAGTAATAGGACTTAGTTGTAGGTGCTTTCACATTGGAGCAATAGAAAGGAAAGTTACATTGTAGGAAATGCAACTAACAGCAGGGTTGAATGGTACATTGTTGGGGTTAATATCAAACACATGGTTCCTTTACTGTGAATACTTGTTCACTCTTTTCTGGGAGAGGAAGGATTTTGTAAATACTGTTTCAATGTGCACATTGTACTTAGTTAAAAAATTGCCAAGAATTCAGAAATAATATGCTTCTGACATAACTAAATGCGGGTGCAATTCGACTTGGGTGGTAATGCAAAACAGGCAATAGCGAATCGGCAGCCGTTTTACACCTCGCCCAATTTTATTTTCCATTGAAGTTTATAGAAGAGAAAGTCGGGCAGAGTGTAAAACAGATTCCTGATGCGCCTCCCCCAATTTCATCCCTAAATAAGTCCGCTTAACCTTGTGCTATTTGCAAATGGTTGTATAAACAATTTGTGTAAAAGCAATTTTCTGAGTTTTGTGCTTATTATGAGGTATGATGAGAGGTGTGCTATTACTTATTGTAACAGTATCAGTATGGAGCACTTCCAGGTCAAGTACAGCAGAGGTTGAGTTTGATCCAGAGCTCCTTCTTGAACATTACAATGTCACTTAACTTCAGCATCAAACGAGCATCCCGTATCGTACAAACCTGTCATTTCCATTTGTTCCCAGCAGTCATTGTTATAAGGGTAACTTTGCATCATGTACTCACATCCATTGGAGATTGGGTTGAAGTTCATCAAACTTTGCAGAAATGCAAAGTTCCATGAATAGTATCAGATTTTGCAGGTCTGTGTCCCATTTGGATTACTCAACCAGTCAATCGAAGTACAGCATTCTCCACAAACATATCTTGTGTGGAAAAATTGTGGCAGTTTTACAACATAAATAACCATGGTGCCAAAACCAAAGTTCTGCATAAAGGCCTTAATGTACATGTTTGAGTAGATTTAAATAGAGAATATCAGAAAGCATCGATCAAGAAAAAGCTTTTCACCCATCATGCTCATTCCCTGCACAGACCAGGTATAATTCATTCCATCATGGACTCTTTCCAAAACATTCAATCTCCTTAGGGAAGGTTCTGAAAAACAGGTTTCTTGATCCCAGAGGTGAGCCAAGCAAAATATCTATCTAATTTTGGGGCTGAAATTTTTATTGTTACTAATTTTAGTAAAGAATTAGCTGTGAGTAAAAAATGGTATTCAGCTCCTACAGAAAATCATGTAAGACCTATTAACCTTCAGCCCCCAAATTCCCAATATGCAGTCCCAGCAGGTGAAGATCTGTACCAGAGGCTCAAATTCGTAAATTTAGTCTGTGTTCTATAGCTCTATGCTCACAGTCCAAGTTCAGTAACTGGCTAACATTTATATCACCCATTCCTCTCAATATTTAATAAATTAAAATCAAATCTCCAGTCATCTTTTCTCTGATGAATACATGTTTAGCTCCTCTGAAAAACTTACAATCCTATGTTCCTGTATAATCCTTGTTGCTCTTATTGAATTCTATCCAAACGTCAATGCAATTCTGAAGATAGTGCACCAAAAACTTCATAAAATGTTTCAAAAGGAGTCTTGAGAATAATCTTTGTAAGTTTAGAATTACTTGTTTGAATTTACCTTGAAGTACAGGCCAGTGCACGATTAGTCTTTGTTATAACATTTCACACTGATTGGATATTTTCTGTGAATGGTGAAGAATACTTTTTCTTTTCCACCTTTGCTGATGAGCATCCTTTCATTGTGTGTATATGTTCATCTTTCATGTTCCAATGAGCATTATCTTGCATTCATCTACATCATTAAGGGCTTTCTGTCATTCCTTAGCCCATCCACATTATTGGTACAGACAGACCCACTTGGCTACATAGTGTCATCAGCAAATTTCATAATATTACGCAAAGTACCATCCACGCCATCTGGGCTGAAACTCCAGTGTAGTACTGAGTGAGTGCTGCATTGTTGCAGCTGTCATCTTTCAGTTCAGATGTTACCTAGAAGTCCCTTTTGCCTGTTCAGGTAGGCATCAAAGATCATCAATAGCATGATTTAAAGAAGAACAGGAAATATTCCTGGTCTCTTGGCCAACATTCCTCCCTCCACCAACACTATCAAAAACAGAACTAACAGTTCATTCATTTCTGTTTGTAGGATCTTGCTATGTGAAAAATTGCTACGTCATTTGCCTACACAACAATAGTCACTGCCGGTAAAAGGTAATTCATTGTGCGCAAAGCACTTTCAGATATTCTAACAGACATAAATGTAAACTGTTTTGATCTCCTCCATATCATTTTTGAATTGGATGAACAGCATGTGACCCAGAACAGATCCCATTGAACTTTACAAACCAGTGGCCCCAGCCAGATTATTTTCCATTTATCATCACCTTCTGCTCACTACTGCTCTGGCAGTTTTCAATCTATTGGGCTAATTTACAAATAAGATTTAATTTGCTTTGCAAGCTTTATGTATGGGAAATGCAAGTAAATTATATTCCATTGATTGCAGTCATCATTTAATTTAGTTCCCTCATTAAGGAATTCCAGCAGATTTGGGAGGCATAAGCTATTATTTCATGCCAACTACTCTTCCTGTCCTCTGGGCTCTTTAGATAAACATTGATAGTATCCTTAAATGGTTCTCTTGGGTTGGTAGACTTGTGTATTTAGGAATTTAGTTGTGTGAAACTGGGTGAAGCTGGGTACATGCACTGGTTACTCGGACTTCCACTGAAACTCATGAGTGCCACTACTAGGAACAGGCACAAATACATGTTATCATTGCACTGAGATGCCTGCAAATGGACACTGGCATTTGGGAGCTTCAGAGGAAACCAAAGTATCAATGACCAGGGTAGGTATCTTACTGCTCATCACCAGTACTAAAGTCTTTACTGTAACAAGAGCATAGGACTGGTGCTAAGCTTTTCAATGCAGGCTCCTAAAAGCCTGCTGTTATTTTCTATCAATCATCTATTTGGGGCTAATGACCAACTGCCCTAGTCCCCTTGATCCATAAAAATTGCCAGCCGTAAATACTTACACAAAGCAGTACCTAGGATCTTCTGCATATTAATCTTACCTCCAAGGTCCAAACTTCCTAACTTCTTCCCCTATAGTGAACAGATATCAGTCTCTCTGCAATGACCAACAGCACCATCGCTTCTTTTCTTGAACCGAGGTTAAAATCCATTCCAAACAATGGAATGAAAGCTTCCTCTCCATCAGTGGTTAGTTACTGAAAGGAATTTGACTAATTTCGACCCACCCAATACAATCTTGAATGGATATGAATACAGAGAACATAATTACTCCTAGAACATTAACTGACAAGAAGAAATATAAATGTTATGCTGGTGCAGTACAGGGTGCTCTTCTGATGTTGAGGTAAAGTGATACTGCAATGGTCATGAGGGAGTTCTGGCCTGAACTTGACTTGTGCGTTATCTGATCTTGAAGTGCTTCATACTGAGAGTATTACAATAAATATATTGCACATGTGTCATTCTTCATCTTAATAAGCATAATACTCACAAAACTGTCTTCACAAAATGCTACAAACTGTTAGCAAACACTGTAGTGTAAAATGACTTGGTTAATTATATAAATATCTGTGAATACCTGTACAGAGTACACCCCAAAGTAGAGTGAATGGCTGCAGCTGGATAAGGTTCTGTGGCTCATGAAACAAATATAATACAGATATACAAATGTAATCTTTATTCGGTATGGTAGTGTCGTGGTTATGTTGCTGGACTAGTAATCCAGAGGCCTGAACTAATATTCCAGAGAACATGAGTTAAAATCCCACCATGGCAGGGTGTGAATTTGAATTCAGTTAAAAAACAATCTGAATAAATCTGTAATAAAAAGCTGGTACCACTAACAGTGATCATGAAGCTGTTGGATTGTCAGAAAAACACAACTGGTTCATTAATGTCCTTTAGGGAAAAAAAGTTGGGAAGGAAACCTGCCGTCCTTACTTGGTATGGCCTATATGTGACTCCAGTCCCACAACAATGTGGTTGAATCTTAACTGCCGCTCAGTTGTATCAAACCGCTATATAAAAAAGAATAATAACGCCTCCTCCTTTTGTCCCCACCATCACAAATGGCAGTCTCCAGCCAATTCGATTCACTCCATGTGATATCAAGAAACAGTTGAATGCACTGGGCACAGCAAAGGCTATGAGTCCCGACAACATCCCAGCTGTAGTGCTGAGGACCTGTGCTTCAGAACGAGCTGTGCCCCTAGTCAATCTGTTCCAGTACAGCTACAACACTGGCACCTACATGACAATGTGGAAAATTGCCCAGGAATGTCATGTCCACCAGCAACAGGACAAATCCAATCCAGTCAATTACCATCCTCTCAGCCTACTCTCAATCATCAGCAAAGCAATGGAAGGAGTCGTCAACAGCGCTATCAAACGGCAGTTACCAGTAATCTGTTAACTGGTGCCCAGTTTAAGTTCTGCCAGGACTACTCAGTTCCAGACCTCTTTACAGCCTTGGTACAAAAATGGACAAAACAGCTAAATTCCAGAGATGAGGTGAGATTAACTGCCCTTGACATCAAGGCAGCGTTCGACCAAGTGTGACACCACAAATCCCTAGCAAAACTGAAGTCAATGGGGATCCGGGCGATAACTTTCCAACGGCTGGAATCATACCTAGCACAAAGGAAGACAGTTGTGGTTGTTGGAGACCAATCCTCTTAGCCCCAGGTCATTGCTGCAGGAGTTCCTCAGGGCAGCATCCTAGGCCTAGGCCTATCTTCAGCTGCTTCATCAATGACCTTCCCTCCATCATAAGGTCAGAAGTGGGGCTGTTCGCTGATGATTGCATAGTGTTCAGCTCCATTCGCAATTACTCAAATAATGATACAGCTCATGTCTGCATGGAGTAAGACCTGAACAACATCTACATTTGTGCTGATAAGTGGCAAGTACATCCCCCTACAAAAGTGCCAGGCCATCTCCAACAAGAGAGTCCAACCACCTCCCCTTGACATTCAATGGCATTACCATTGTCAAATTTTCTACCATCAACATCGTGGGAGTCGGCATTGACCAGACACTGAACTGGACCAGCCACATAAATGCCATAGCTATGAGGGCAGGTCAGAGGCTGGGTATTCCGCAGCAAGTGACTCATCTCCTGACTTCCAAAAGCCTCTCCACTACCTACAAGACACAAGTCAGGAGTCAGGATGGTGCGTGACTTGGAGGGGAACCTGGAGGTGATGCAGGAACACTCAAGAAACTCAACACCATCGAGAACAAAATAGTCTACTTGATCAGCAGTCCAACCACCACCTCAAACATTCAAACCCTTCACCAGTGGCAAACCGTGGCTGCAGTGTGTAATACCTATAGAATGCACTACAGCAACTGGCAAAGGTTTCTTCGACAGCACATCCCAAATATCACCTAGAAGAACAAGGGCAGCAGGTGCATGGGAACACCATCACCTCCAGGTTCCCCTCCAAGTCACACACCATCCTGACTTGGAAATATATCGCCGATCCTTCATTGTCGCTGGGTCAAAATCCTGGAACTCCCTCCCTAACAGCACTATGGGAGAACCTTCACTTCACCGACTGCAGCGGTTCAGGAAGGCGGCTCACAACCACCTTCTCAAGGGAAATTAGGGATGGGCAATAAATGCTGGCCTTGCCAGTGACACCCACATCCCGTGAATGAATATTTAAAAAATCAGAAAATCCTAACTTGGCAGTTATTGTATATTAATTCACTGCAATGGATGTTTGCAACACTATGCATGTGATGATCCCAGTACATATGCAAAAACATCACCTTGGGGTCTACCCATTCTTGAAAACGTGAAGCAAATAAAACAACAACAACAACTTTTATTTATATAGTGCCTTTAACGTAGTAAAACGTCCCAAGGTGCTTCACAGGAGTGTTATAAGACAAAAATTTGACACCGAGCCACACAAGGAGAAATTAGGGCAGATGGCCAAAAGCTTGGACAAAGAGGTAGGTTTTAAGGAGCGTCTTAAAGAAGGAAAGAGAGGTAGAAAGGCTGAGAGGTTTAGGCAGGGAATTCCAGAGCTTAGGACCTAGGCAACAGAAGGCACGGCCACCAATGGTTGAGCGATTATAATCAAGGATGCTCAAGAGGGCAGAATTAGAGGAGCGTAGATATCTCGGGGGGTTGTGGGGTTGGAGGAGATTACAGAGATAGGGAGGGGTGAGGCCATGGAGGGATTTGAAAACAAGGATGAGAATTTTGAAAGCGAGGTGTTGCTTAGCCGGAGCCAATGTAGGTCAGCGAGCACAGGGGTGATGGGCAAACGGGACTTGGTGCAAGTTAGGACACGGGCAGCCGAGTTTTGGATGACCTCACGTTTAGGTAGGTTAGAATGTGGGAGGCCAGCCAGGAGTGCGTTGGAATAGTCAAGTCTAGAGGTAACAAAGGCATGGATGAGGGTTTCAGCAGCGGATGAGCTGAGGCAAGGGCGGAGACGAGCGATGTTACGGAGGTGGAAGTAGGCGGTCTTTGTTATGCTACGGATATGTGGTCGGAAGCTCATTTCCGGGTCAAATCTGACACCAAGGTTGTGAGCAGTGTGATTCTGCCTCAGACAGATGTTAGGGAGAGGGATGAAGTCAGTGGCTAGGGAACGGAGTTTGTGGCGGGGACCGAAAACAATGGCTTCGGTCTTCCCAATATTTAAAACTGTGCTCCCTGATGGCTCACTCACGTATGTTAAAAAGAACAAACTAGCGAACTTACTTGTATTGATATAGGTCCGTTCACGTCCTCAGGACGTCTCAAGTGCTTTCCGCCCAAAGTATTATGTTTGAAATGCTGTCAATATTGTTATGCTCAAAGAAATAAACTGCTTTTAAGTTGTAATGATGTCATTATCTCCCCACATGCACTTCTCACAAAGGCTGCAACCCGAAAGTCAATTTGCTGTGATTCTCTAAGGCTGGCTGCTGGGCAGACACAGTGAAAACAAATCTCCTTATCCATATGCATTAATGAATCCTAGCAGGTTTACTTTTGGATTGCAGCTGGTGCCATTAGTATGGGTCTGGTACATTATAAAAGCAGCCGAAGAGAAAAAATACAGACGGAGAATGTCCCAGTTTTAATCATTGGATTGTCCTGAGTTAGCTGACCTCAGCAGGGGTGCTACCAGAGGAATTACAATTGGCTCCACAGCATGCATGGGGCAGCATAGAAAGGGGGAACACTCAGTTCGAGTTCCCACTGCTCATTACTATATCCAGACTTCACCCCTCCACCCCAGTCTGGAAAGTGCACCTGTGTAGATGTTAGGCGAAGATATGATTTGACTTGTATGCAATGTGGCCAAATGTTGAGTCTAAGCTCACAAGTGAGCAATGATCATTAGGGAGTGGTATGAGAAGGCCACTGACACTTGTAAAAACATACTCCATATCCCCGCTATCTTCAGAATAGGAAGGAAGAAAACTGGAGGCAGAAGGATTAAAACACAGTTCCAGAAACTGCTTGGAAAAAAATCACATTTCAGTAGACCCTAGTCCTGTTAAACTCAAGGGTTAATGGAGTGTGCATGGTGCATGCCCCTCCCAGTTTTCTCTCAAAATGGCAATCGAGGTCCTGGGTATGTCATAGGGCCTGAATTTGCATATTAAATGGGCCTGAAACAGTTGGACGATTTGGCCGCCCAGCCACAGGCCCCTTTAAAAATCAGGGCACCTGAAGCATGGGCATTAACAACCCCATTGATCTGGAATGCACTGCCTGAGAGGGCGGTGGAGGCAGATTCAATAGTGGCTTTTAAAAGGGAGTTGGATAAGTACCTGAAGGAAAAAAAAATTGCAGGGCTACGGGGAAAGGGTGGGGCAGTGGGATTAGCTGAATTGCTCTTGCAGAGAGCCGGCACGGGCTCGATGGGCTGAATAGCCTCCTACTGTGCTGTAACCATTCTATAATTCGATGTTAGCACCTCATTAATGCCAATTTCGTCAAGGTAAAATTGCTGCCAAATTCTCCCTGAGCAGTCAACGTTTAAGTTTCACTGCAGACAATTAATGCCTGTTCCAAAACTATGCTTACCTGTGAAACTCCCCAACAGAAAAGTATGTTGGATTATTGTGCAAAGCATATCAGTTGAGTACACATCTTAATAAATATGACAAAGGGCAGTGCTTGGTGGGAGGCACAGGTAGTTCTAATCGTACCCAACTTCAAAAGCAATCTAAAGGAAGGAAGTAGTTTATCAAATACATTCAGAATCTTAATAAACATGTTTACGTCATTGAGATGATCAATGCAGATACTGCACTCAGTGTACCTGACTTTGACAAGGGTCCAATGATTTATAAAATGAAAGAAATGGTAATTAAGTGTGTTTAAAAAATGACAGCATTGCTAAGGTATTGAGATGTCATGGATACAAAGAAAGACCCACAGACATGTTCAAAGCAGATAATTTTCAAAGCGAACCTTCTGCTTGATCAAAGGAATTACTGATTTCTGAAATATTTTCATCTCCAGTTTTGTCCTTTGCTCTCTTGAATGCACCGACTTGTGCTGAGATACAATTCCATGAGCATTAGCTACCCTCATCCAAATACACATTCTTCACAAGTGAGTTTAGACAGTGGAGGCACCACAGCCGATTGAATCCTGTTCTCACCCATAGTCCAATATGCACACTTCTCAGTAGGACACGCTGGTTCAGAATTAGGAACTAAAACCTCAAGTGATGTTCCCCTCTGTAGCCAAGGAGCGCTGAGGCTAATTGCAGCACCCTTACTGCCAGCTTGGCTGAAATCAAATAATTCCGCACAGACATGACAGCAAACAAGAGACCCTTCTGGTTTGTAAAGTTAAACACCACACTAAACTTTACACTTACCAACAAAGCACTGGGAAGTACAAAATCAATCAACTTCATTATACTTGCTGAAAATACGGTTAAAATAATTAACATCGAATGATACACTATTCACTGATAAATAGATGGACAAACAAACACCAAAGCATCTCTTCCGCTCCTGCCCACCACATACTCTCATTCTCAATGGGAGATGAATAACCGTCATGTGCCACATTGTCATCCAGTGCTACCACCACTTTAGTTAGCAATTTATTGATTTTGCACCATTGTTTTAATACGCATGATTCATAGCAATAGCATGGTGAGACAGAGGGGAGAGTTTTAACCACCCCACGATGTGGATGTGAAACCCGACCCCAACCCATCGCGAACGCGCCAACTTCCAGTTTAACCGCTGCACGTTTGTGGATGTCCGAGTACCCCACTCTGGAGAGGCAGGTCAGTGATTTAACATTCAATTGAAGCTTCGTTCCTCAGAACGCAGCCATTTGAATTTAACGGTTATGGACTGGGTTTCCCAAGGCTCCGGAAAACCGGCAGCTGAATGGAGGTGGGAGCTGCCAGATCCAGCAGGTAAGTGCTTTTCCAGCACTGTTTGTGGACCAGGAGGAGCAGGAGAGCTTCCCACTGGCCCCTCGAGCAAACCTTCTTCCGCGATCTCTCCCTCCCCATGATCAACCAACGCCCCCCTCCGCCCGTGATTTTCAGACCCCCCCCTCTGCAATCTCTATCTCTCCCACGTCCCGATCTTCATCTCTTCTCCCCCCGCGATCTCTCCCTCCTCACTGCCATGCTCTGAGCCCCCGCCTCCCCACCAGCCCCCAATCTTCACGATTGCCAGGGACCAACCCCAGCGGTCGCCGGCTGCTGGCTTTGCTGTCCTCCAGCCTCTCAATCTGCCTGGCTGCGGGGCAGGAAAAGGAGTAAAAAAAATTCTGATGACGTCCAGCTGTTAAATTTGGCAGGGCCTCCACCTTCCCGGAATTTCAGCATTTCCCGTCGCTGACAGGTGCCCCCGTTCTCACCCCATAAATATCAGGGCCAGAAAATTTGTCTGTCTTTGCGTTTCAACCCTATGAATCATGCCATTGTGCAGAGTCAATTGTTAATGAAATCGTAAGTGTTGGCAGCAATAGATGATAACATTGGCAAGAGAAGGTTATTATATTCTCACCGTGAGAATGAAAGGTGTGTAGGGGAGGGGGAGGGGGGACGGGAGCGGGAGGGGGGACGGGAGCAGGTGTCCATCAATTAATCTGTAATCGCACAATGGGCTGCCTTTAAAGAGGAGATGGTTTGGGTACAGTCGAGGTACATTCCCACTAGGGGGAAAGGTAGGTCAACTAAAGCCAGAGCTCCCTGGATGATGAAATAGATAGAGAGTAAGATGAAGCAGAAACAGTATGACAGGTTGAGAATACAAGTGAGAATTAGGCTGAATACAGAAAGTTCAGAGGGGAAGTGAAAAATAATGTAAGAGCGGCAAAGAGAGAGTAAGAGAATAGGTTGGCAGCTAACAGAAAAGGGAATTCAAAAGCCTTCTATAGGCATATAAGTAATAAATGGGCAGTAAGAGGAGGGGTGCGGCCAATTAGGGACCAAAAAGGAGACCTACGCATGGAGGCAGAGAGCATGACTGAGGTATTAAGAACATAAGAACATAAGAAATAGGAGCAGGAGCAGGTCATTCGGCCCCTCGAGCCTGCACCGCCATTTAATGAGATCATGGCTGATCCGATTTTGGCCTCAACTCCACTTTCCTGCCCGCTCCCCATAACCCTTGACTCCACTGTTGCTCAAAAATCTGTCTATCTCAGCCTTGAATATATTCAATGACTCAGCTTCCACAGTTCTCTGGGGTAAAGAATTCCAAAGATTCACGACCCTCTGAGAGAAGAAATTCCTCCTCATCTCTGTCTTAAATGGGCGACCCCTTATTCTGAGACTATACCCCCTCGTTCTAGATTCCCCCACGAGGGGAAACATCCTCTCAGCATCTACCCTGTCCAACCCCCTCAGAATCTTATATGTTTCAATAAGATCACCTCTCATTCTTCTAAACTCCAATGAGTATAGGCCCAAAACTGCTCAACCTTTGCTCATAAGACAACCTTCCCATCCCAGGAATCAACCTAGTGAACCTTCTCTGAACTGCCTCCAAAGCAAGTATATCCCTCCTTAAATAAGGGGACCAAAACTGTATGCAGTACTCCAGGTGTGGTCTCACCAGCGCCCTATACAGTTGTAGCAAGACTTCCCTACTTTTATGCTCTATCTCCCTTGAAATAAAGGCCAACATTCCATTTGCCTTCCTAATTACACGCTGCACCTGCATGTTAACTTTTTGTGTTTCATGTACGAGGATACCCAAATCCCTCTGTACTGCCGCATTCTGTAGTCTTTCTTGATTTAAATAATATTTTTATTTTCTATTCTTCCTACCAAAGTGGATAACTTCACATTTTCCCACATTAGACTCCATCTGCCAAATTCTTGCCCACTCACAACCCATCTATATCCTTTTGCAGACTTTTTATGTCCTCCTCACAACTTGCTTTCCCACCTATCTTTGTATCATCTGCAAATTTGGCTACAATACACTCGCTTCCTTCATCCAAGTCATTAATATAGATTGAAAATAGTTGAGGCCCCTTAATTAGTACTTTGCATCTGTCTTCAACAAGGAAGAAGATGCTGCCAAAGTCCTAGTGAAAGAGGAGATAGTGCAGATACTGGATGAGGTAAGAATTGATAAAGAGGAGGTACTAGAAAGGCTGTCTGAACTCAAAGTTGCTAAGTCACCAGGACGGGATGGGTTCCATCCTAGGATGCTGAGGGAGGTTAAGGAGGAAATCGTGGAGGTACTCGCCATAATCTTCCAATCCTCCTTAGATACAGGGGTGGTGCCAGAGGACTGGAGAATTGCAAATGTTACACCCTTGTTCAAATTAAGGAAGCCAGCACGGATTTGTTAAAGGCAAATCATGTGTAACTAACTTGATTGAGTTTTTTGATGAGGTAACAGAGAGGGTTGATGAGAGCAATGCGGTCGATGTGGTGTATATAGACTTCCAAAAGGCGTTTGATAAATTGCAGCACAATAGGCTTGCCAGCAAAGTTGAAGCCCATGGAATAAAAGGGACAGTGTCAGCATGGATATGAAATTGGCTAAGTGACAGGAAACACAGCGTAGTGGTGAACGGTTATTTTTCGGACTGGAGGAAGGCATACAGTAGTGTTCCCCAGGGGTCGGTACTAGGACCACTGCTTTTCTTGATGTATGTAATGACTTGGACTTGGGAGTACAGGGCACAATTTCAAAATTTGCAGATGACACAAAATTTGAAAGTATAGTGAACAGTGAGAAAGATAGTGATAGACTACAAGAAGACATAGACAGGCTGGTGAAATGGGCGGACATGTGGCAGATGAAATTTAACACAGAAAAGTGCAAAGTGATACATTTTGGTAGGAAGAACGAGGAGAGGCAATATAAACTAAAGGGTACAATCTTAAAGGGGGTGCATGAACAGAGAGATCTGGTGGTATATGTGCACAAATCGTTGCAGGTGGCAGGGCAGGTTGAGAAAGCGGTTAAAAAAGCATATGGGATACTGGGCTTTATAAATAGAGGCATAGAGTACAAAAGCAAGGAAGTTATGATGAACCTTTACAAAGCACTGGTTCGGATTCAGCTGGAGTATTGTGTCCAATTCTGGGCATCACACTTTAGGAAGGATGTGAAGACCTTAGAGAGGGTGCAGAAAAGATTTACGAGAATGATTCCAGAGATGATGGACTTCAGTTACATGGATAGACTAGAGAAGCTGGGGTTGTTCTCCTTAGAGCAGAGAAGGTTGAGAGGAAATTTGATAGAGGTATTAAAAATCATGAGGGGTTTGGACAGAGTAGATAGAGAGAAACTGTTCCCATTGGCGGAAGGGTTGAGAACAAGAGGACACAGATTTAAGGTGATTGGCAAAAGAACCAAAGGCGACTTGAGGAAAACTTTTTTAGGATTTAGTGGTTAGGATCTGGAATTTACTGCCTGAAAGGGTGGTGGAGGCAGATTCAATTGTAGCTTTCAAAAGGGAGTTGGATAAGTACCTGAAGGAAAAAAATTGCAGGGCTACAGGGAAAGGGCAGGGGAGTGGGACTAGCTGAAGCGCTCTTGCAGAGAGCCGGCACGGGCTCGGCAGGCCTAATGGCCTCCTTCTGTGCTGTAACCATTCTATGATTCTATGAATTAGTAATTAAATGGAATCAAGAGTTAGCTACACAACCAACTCTCACCTTGATGAACATGTAAAGAATTTAAAGACCCCATTTATGTGCTTAAACAGGGTTTCTGTTGCAAAGTAACACTGGTGGAGTGGGAGCAGCTCTGAGGAATTTCCCAGCCAGTTTTTCTTCCCCAGACTAGTTTGGCCCAAAAGACAGTCCTCAAACTAAACTCTCAGCAATCCCTCAGCAGCTACAAGTTACTTTGGTAAAAGTACCTAGAACACCCATGTTCTCCTTTGTGTTTTTACATGCTGGTAAAGTAAGATGCTCATTCAACAATAAATTACATGTACACCACCAGTGTTTTCACATGACTGATAATTTATTCCCTTTATAAAAGCTAAAAAGTTCTTATTGTGAAGGCCTTCAGCTTTGTATATACATTAAAAATCTTACATCTGTATGTATGTTTACTTATGTTCAACTTTTTGCATTGTAAATGCCTATGTGCACATTTATAATGGAAACTGCCTATGTAAACTTGTCATGCTGTAATTACACTCTCCTGTCAGTGTAAGGGCTGCTGCACCACCATTGCCAGAATGGTGTCATTACTTTCGATTGTAAATGTAGAAATAAAGCGGGAAAAATTCAGCTGCTTTGCGCCTCGTTAGTGACCCAAGGGGGTGTTAACGGGGCGCGAAGCAACTCGCGCCCGGGCGCAGCGCCGCTAACACCTCCTGCGAAATTCAGCGGGAGGTTAGCGGCGGCGATAGCTGGTAGCACTCCGGGGCGCTGCACCTCCGCCGATGACATCATTGCCGTGTGCAGTTCCCCGCTCGCGCCCTGGCCACAAACTTGGCTCACACCACTGACCTACCGCCGGACGCTATGTCCGACAGGGTCAGGGTGGCGTTTTTGCAGCAGGGGCGGCGATAACTAAAGGGCAGGTGCCGGGCGGCCATTTATTTGGGGCCGCCTGCCAGCACCTGCCCCCTCTGGCCTCCTACTGCGGGGTGCCGGCCGCGATCCAATTTTCCCCCAAAAAAGTTTGTAGTAGAAATAGAAAAATCGGATAGATTGAATTGGGCAAAAATTCAGGCGTGCCCACATTTGGGCACACAGTGGTCACAGGTATGCTCACTGCACCTGAATGGTGAGACTCAAGGCGCCGCCGATATTCGGTCTCGGGCCTCATTTTAATGGATTTTATGGCATCGACAGCCAACTGACAAAGGGGAAACAAAGATTGGATCAGGGCCTCGGAAGATAGGAGGCCCGGGGAGGGGCAGGGGGGCGTGGGGTCGGGGGGAGAGAAGATGATCAGAAGCCAGGGGTAGGGAACGAGGAGGCCAGGGGCGATCGGAGCCCTCGGGGAGAATTGGAGGACAGGAGTCGGAAGACAGAGGGCTGGGATGGTGGGGGGGGCAGGGATCAGAGGCCTTGGGGGAGGTCGGGGGATCAGAAGCTGGGGGGTCAGGGGATTAGAAGCCGGAGGTCAGGGGATCGGAGGCCAGGGGTTAGGGAATTGGAGGCCAGGGGTCAGGGGTTCGGAGGCTGGGGGGTCAGAGGATCAGAGGTCGGGGGTCAGGAGCTTAGAGGTCATGGATCAGGAGATCAGAGGTCGGGGGTCAGGGGATCGGAGGCCAGGGAGGAGGGAGCGATGGCAATTTTGGGGGAGGAGTGAAGGCAGCCCACGTACTTTAAATGAAGAATCAGGAGGAGCGCTCCTGCTCCTCCCGGCTCCACATTTAGGTAAGTAAATTTCAGACACTTACCTTTTGAGTCTGGTTTTACTGAGTGCAAACCTGAGGGCAAACTGATCTTGCAGTGGGGGCCTTAAACAGGTCCCTTATTATGCATATGCAAAGGGCCTAATGCCTGTTTTAGGCGTGGGCCCTGGATGCCTATTTTTTTCCCTTTACCAATATGGTGGGCGACCCTCTTCTGGCCAGAAATCTGCATGAGACTCTTACCCACCATGTTGGGGGCTTAATAGGCCAATTAACAAATTTATCGGCCAATTACTTTAAAACAGGGATTGAATTATTCCTGTATGCCCTGGTTCCCCACTTCTAAGCCTGCTTCACCTCAAGACTACACTTGGTCTTGACTTCCTGTATGCAATACCATGAGAAATCATATTTATCAATAAGCGAGTCACCAAAATGCATTATCAAGCTGTCTACTTCAGCAGACTCATCCTTAATGATGCTGATGCAAGCTTGTTGTGATTGACTTATTAAACTGAGTTGTGTGCAATGCCTTTCAGAATACACTTGCTAAATTGACAAAACAAAGGTTCCTCAGTTGAGATTGTTGATCCTTTGCTATGCTGTGAAACTGCAAGGCACTGAAACCTTGTTTCAATTTGTATGTAAATGTCATGCAATAAATGCTTAGACATTGCTGTCTGGAGTGCTTGCAATGTGCTGAAGGTGACGCACTCGTAGTATTTTCCCACTAAGAAACCAGTTTAGGGGAAAAATCCAGCTGTCCTTCATTCTGCCAGTGCAATTCACACTTCATCCAGAGCCATTCTTTGTTCCTTAACCTGTCCCATTACCACCTCCTCTTGCCTTGAATATCTCTTAATGCCTCTTTACTTCTCCTGCCTTCCATCCCATCACTGACCTTCCCTTTTGTTCTATCATCCCGCCCCCTTTTCCCAGCCCCTAAACTTGCTTTAAAATCTATTCCATTTCCTGCTTTTTTCCAGTTCTGACGAAAGGTCTTCGACCTGAAACGTTAACTCTGTTTCTCTCTCCACGGATGCGGCCTGGCCTGCTGAGTTTTTCCAGCGTTTTCTGTTGTTATTTCAAGTTTGCTTTACTACTGGGAGAAAAGGAAAAGGCAGCTGTGTGTTGGAGTCCCTGCGGAAAAGGAATGTGCAACCAAAGCCAAGACACTGCCTTTCTATCTGGCTCTCTTTTACTTGCATTCCTCTGGTGTGCACTGCACAACATCACAGAACACTGTTAGAGACAGTATTCCTGTCTTTTCTAAACTTCATTTTTACATTTTTCTTTGCTCTTTCCTGATATCTTCCTGTGTTTTTCCCACTTTATACATGTTATTTTCCTCAACTGGAAGAACAGGGTGGTCCAACCAACACACACATCCCTACAGGTTGGGTCTCCCAAGATGGCCTCTGGGCTGGGATTCCCTTATTGAGCTCCAACTCTATCCATGACCATCCCATTGCCCTTTCCGCCTCATTTTCTCTTCTCCACTGCTTAAGATCTCCTGCCCCTAATAGAGGCTGCATTTTAGCCTGAATTACAGGTTCAAACTACTAGTTTAAAGCTGCCCATATCGAGCACATTACCTACCCTCTGTCCCTGCTTGTCCTGTGTTTTTATTGGGCTCTTTGCAATGGTTGGAGCTCTGCTCAAATTTGATTCTGGACTCCTGCATTCCTCTGCCATCAGGACTACACTGCTCTACTGGACTACACGGTGAGACTCAGCTGCCATGACTCCTCTCTGACACTAAGTTGCTTCAAGTTTTAAGGTGGCCTATTGTGTCCAACCCCCACCTGTTCCTGTTGAGCTTCAGAACCGTACTTCAATGCAGTGCTGGCTTCTTAGGTTTACTTTACTGCTGTGTTGGGGCCTGGACAGATCATCCATTCAGCTGCCTCTGTTGCATTCCTTCCTTCCCTTTGCCCACCAAGTCAAGCTGCTCCAAGGTTCCCACCACTCTAACCCTGAATTTGCGTCTTTCTCCACTTTCTCTCCTATCTGCTCTCTCTGAGCTCATCTTGTCCATGTGAGCCACCTCCTGCTCTCTTGACCTCCTATTCCCACTAAACTGCTGACCAGCCAACTACCTTCCTGGCCCCCATGCTAGCTGGTATTGTAAACAGTTCCTTCTCCTCAGGTACTGTCTCTCACCCTTTCAAATCTGCCTTTGTCGTCCCCTTTTCAAAAAAAAATCCTCAACCCCTCTGTCCTTGCAAACTACCATCCCATCTCCAGTCCCTTTCCTCTCCAAAGTCCTTGAACGTGGTTCTACCTCCAAATCAGTACCAATCTTTCCCAAAACTCCATGTTTGGAATCTCTCCGATCAGCTTTCCATCCCTGCTTCAGCACTGAAACAGCCCTAATCAGACACAAATGGCTTCTTCTGAGACTTCTCAAGGGCAATTAGGGATGGGCAATAAATGCTGGCCTTGCCAGCGACGCTCATATCTCATGAACGAATAAAAAAAATTTCAGTCCTGGATGAACTGCGATTTGCTCGAGGTCAGCATTGGTAATACTGAGGCCATTGCCTGTGGCCTATGCCATGAATGCCATATTCCTTCCGGCCGCTGTCTCGGGTTGAACCAGACTTTTCACAATGTATTGACCCTGTGCTGAGCTTCTGACCTTATATCCTCTCCATCACAAAGACCGCCGAGTTCAACCTCTGTAATATCACCTGCTCCCACCCCTGCCTCAGCTCATCTGCTGCTGAAACCCTCATCCATGCTTTTGTTACCTCCAGATTCAACTATTCTAATGGACTTTTAGCCAGTCTCCCATTCTCCAGCCTCCATAAACTTCAGCTATTGCATACTGTGTTACCTGTATCCTAACCCACCCCATATCTCACTCACCAACCACCTGTGCTTTCTGACCCACATTGACTCAATGCCTCAAATTGAAAATTCTCATCATCACATTAACTTTCTTCATGGCCTCACCACTTCCTGATCTCATTCACCTTTTCCAGCCCTCTGAGAACTCTGCGCTCCTCCAACTCTGGCCTCATGTGCACCCCCACTCATTTAACCCCAACATTAGCGGCTGTGCCTTCATCGCTCTAGGTCTTACGCTTTGGAACTCCCTTCATGAACTGCTCCTCCTTTAAGACCCTCCTTAAACTTACTTCTTTGATCAAGCTTTAGCCATCGCTCCAATATATCTCCTTCTTTGGCTCGGCATCCATTTTGTCTAATTATGCTTCTGTGAAGAACTTTGGGATATTTTTCTACATTAAAGGTGCTATGTTGTTGATGCTATTTCTATGCAGCTTTCTCAGAAAGTTTTTGACCTATGATAAAAAAGGATTGTAAGCGTCCTAGGTCCAACTATCTTCAGCTGTTTCATCAATGACCTTCCCTCCATCATATGGTCAGAAGTGGGGCTGTTTGCTGTTGATTGCACAGATTTCAGCTCCATTCACAATTCCTCAGATAATGAAGCAGTCCATGCCCGCATGCAACAAGACCTGGACAACATCAAGGCTTGGGCTGATAAGTGGCAAGTAACATTTGCACCACAGAATTATAGAAATTTACAGCACAGAAGGAGGCCATTCGACCCATCGTGTCTGTGCCAGCTGAAAAAGAGCTCTCCAGCCTAATCCCACTTTCCAGCTCTTGGTCCATAGACTTGTAGGTTATGGCACTCTCAATGCATATCCAAGCACTATTTAAATGTAATGAGGGTTTCTGCCTCTAGCATCCTTTGAGGCAAAGTTCCAGACCCCCACCACCTTCTGGGTAAAAAAAGCTCTCCTCAACTCCCCTCTGATCCTTCTACCAATTACTTTAAATCTATGCCCCCTAGTTATTGACCTCTCTGCTAATGGAAATAAATCCTTCCTATCCACTCTATCTAGGCCCCTCATAATTTTATACACCTCAATTATGTCTCCCCTCAGCGTCCTCTATTCCAAAGAAAACAACCCTAGCCTATCCAATCTTTCCTCATAGCTAATGGCAACATCCTCGTAAATCTCCTCTGTACCCTCTCTAGTGCAATCAAATCTCTCCTGTAATGTGGTGACCAGAACTGTACACAGTACTCTAGCTGAGGCCTAACTAGTGTTTTATACAGTTCAAGCATAACCTCCCTGCTCTTGTGTTCTATGCCTCAGCTAATAAAGGAAAGCATCCCATATGCCATCTTAACTACCATATCTACTTGTCCTGCAACCTTCAGGGATCTGTGGAAATGCACTCCAAGGTCCCTCTGTTCCTCTACACTTCTCAGTATCCTACCACTTATTGTGTATTCCCTTGCCTTGTTGGCCCTCCCCAAATGCATTACCTCACATTTTTTTGGATTGAATTCCATGTGCCACTTTTCTGCCCGCCAGACCAGTCCATTGATATCTTCCTGCAGTCTACAGCTTTCTTCCTCACTATCAACCTCCAGATCAATTTTTGTATCATCTGCAAACTCTTAATCATGCCCCCTACATTGAAGTCTAAATCATTGATATATACCACAACAAGCAAGGGACCTAATACTGAGCCCTGCGGAACACCACTGGAAACAGCCTTTCAGTCACAAAAACACCTGTTGACCATTACCTTTTGCTTCCTGCCACTGAGCCAATTTTGGATCTAACTTGCTACTTTCCCTTGGATCCCATGGACTTTTACTTATACTTACAGGTGTCAAGCAATGACCATTTCCAACAAGAGAGAGCATAACTGCCTCCCCTTGACATTCAATGGCATTTCCATCATCGAATACCAGACCATCAACATCCTGGGGGTCACCATTGACCAGAATCTCAATTGAACCAGTCACATAAATGCCATGATTACGAGAGCAGGTCAAAGGCTGGGTTTTCTGTGGCAAATGGCTCACCTCGTGACTTCCCAAAGCCTTTCTACCACCAACAAGGCATAAGTCAGGAGTGTGATGGAATACCCTCCACTTGCCTAGATGCTCCAGCAACTCTCAAAAAGCTCGACACTATCCAGGACAAAGCAGTCTGCTGGATTGGTGCCCCTTCGACTGGCTTAAACCTGCACCATCGGTGTACCGTGGCTGCCCCCTCAAACCTGTGATCTCAACCACCTAGAAGGCCAAGGCCAGCAGGTGCCTGAGAACATCATCACCTCCAAATTCCCCTCCAAGTCACACACCATCCTGACTTGGACATATATCGCTGTTCCTTCATCATCACTGGGTCAAAATCCTATTACTTCCTATCTAACAGCACTGTGGGAGAACATAAGAACATAAGAAATAGGAGCAGGGGTAGGCCATTCGGCCCTTTGTACCTGCTCCTCCATTCAATAAGATCATGGCTGATCTTCTACCTCAACTCCACCTGCCCACACTATCCTCATATCCCTTGATTCACTTAATATCCAAAAATCTATCGATCTCTGTCTTGAACTTACTCAACGACTGAGCATCCACAGCCCTCTACAGTAAAGAATTCCAAAGATTGACAACCCTTTGAGTGAAGAAATTCCTCCTGATCTCAGTCCTAAATGGCCGACCCCTTATTCTGAGACTGTGACCACTAGTTCTAGACTCCTCAGCCAGGAGAAACATCTTCCCAGCATCTACCCTGTCAAGCACTGTAAGAATTTTATATGTTTCACTGAGATCACCTCTCATTCTTCTAAATTCTAGGGAATATAGGCCTAGTCTACTCAATCTCTCCTCATAGGAAAATCCCCTCATCCTAGGAATCAGTCTGGTGAAGCTTTGTTGCACTCCCTCTAGGGCAAGTATATCCTTTCTTCGGTACAGAAACTGTACACAGTACTCCAGTTGTGGTCTCACCAAGGCCCTTTATAATTGCAATAAGACTTCTTCACCACAAAATGTAGTGGTTCAAGAAGGCCCACCATCATCTTCTCAAGGGTAACTAAGCATGGGCAATAAATGCTGGCCTTGCCAGCGACGCCCACATCCCGAGAATTAATTTTTATAATTCTCCCACTGCCGATGACCCAAATGAGATCTGTAAAACCCACTAATGTGAGGAAGCACAAGTGGAAGCATTGAGATTGAAATTCAATGACAGTTGACAATCCGATACTTTAGTGTTTTCACTTCATTGAGTTTCCTAAATTTCTGCTGTTGGCTTGTTCGACCCTACATTGCAAAAAAAACTGTGCCAACCCAATCTGTTTTATTATTTTTTTTAACTAAAATTAGAAAGTAGCAAATTTAGTTTTTCTTCCAATAGTTTTGAATGTCAATTGGACCAAGGAAGTCAAAACATGAAGCATTCATACAGGTTTCAGAAAACTATATAGATTACTGCAGTGTTAATACCATTTTTCATAACTCTCCACAGTATAGTGAAAAAAATCTGCTATCTCCCATGTCCAGTATCATAGATGTTGTCCAGTTATGTTCTATGTCACTGGAGTAACAGTGAAATCAAGGGAAATCGTTTAATTAAAACAAATGTTATATGATTTCTTGAGTCACCAAGGATTGATTGTATGATTCCCCGCTCCCAGCAGCGAGTCCACCCCAGGAAATCCGTGATTTTCCATCTACTAATTTTAATAGATTGAAAATCATGGGCTGAGCCCTGTGATATGCCGAGATATGCTCCCTGCAAGCGTTAGGCCCCGCTGGAAGTACTAGGTTGCAGATTCACCCTACCTGAGACCTCTGTTTTTATGGCTTGAAAACTAAATCATAGCTTAACTGAATAGTGTTTTAGACTCTGCAATATTTAAGCCTCATCTACAGCAATGCAGGGAATTCTAGAGGCCCAGGCAGCTGAAAGTATGGCCCCCATTAATGTAACATAGTGGTTATGTTACTGGACTAGTAATCCCGAGGCCTGAACTAATAATCCAGAGACATGAGTTCAAATCCCAGCACGGCAGCTGTGGAGTTTAAATTTGGTTAATTAAATAAATTTGGAATAAAAAGCTAATATCAATAATGGTAATCATGACCATGAAACTACCAGATTGTTGTAAAAACCCATCTGGCTCATTAATACCCTTTAGGGAAGGAAATCTGCCGTCATTACCTGATCTGGCCTATATGTGACTCCAGAACCACAGCAATGTGGTTGACTCTTAACTGCCCTCTGAAATGGCCTAGCAAGCCACTCAGTTGTAACAAACCGCTACAAGAAACAATAATAAGAATAAAACTGGACGGACCTCCCGGCATTGATCTCGGCACCGGCTTCAGACACCACAAAGGCACACCCAGCCAACTCGACACTGCAAAGTCCTCCTCACTAATATCTGGGGACTTGTGCCAAAATTGGGAAAGTTGTCCTACAGACTAATCAAGCAACAGCCTGACATAGTCATATGAACAGAATCATACCTTTCAGACAAAGTCCAAGACTCCTCCATTACAATCCCTGGGTATGTCCTGTCCCACCGGCAGGACAGACCCACCAGAAGTGACGGCACAATCGTATACAGTCAGGAGGGAGTGGCACTGGGAGTCCTCACCATTGACTCAGGCCAAACATGGGCAAGGAAACCTTCTGCTGATTGCCACCTACCACCCTCCCTCAGCTGATGAATCACTTGGAAGAAGCACTGAGGGTAGCAAGGGCACAGGATGTACTCTGGGTGGGGGATTTCAATGTCCATCACCAAGTGTGGCTCGGTAGAACCACTAATGACCGAGTCCTGAAGGACGTAGCTGTCAGACTGGGCCTGCAGCAGGTGCTGAGAGAACAAACACGAGCGGAAAAACCTACTTGACCTTGTCCTCGCCAATCTACCCATCGCAGATGCATCTGTCTATGACACTATTGGTAGCAGTGACCACCTCACAGTCCTTGTGGAGACGAAGTGCCATCTTCACACCGAGGACACCCTCCATCGTGTTGTATGGCACTACCACCGTGCTAAATGGGATAGATTCAGAACAGATCTAGCAGCTCAAAACTGGGCATCCATGAGGCACTGTGGGCCTTCAGCAGCAGCAGAATTGTATTCCACCATAATCTGTAACCTCATGGCCCGGCATATCCCTCACTCTACCATTAACATCAAGCCAGGCGACCAAACTTGGTTCAATGAGGCGTGTAGAAGTGCATGTCAGGAGCAGCACCAGGCGTACCTAAAAATAAGGTGCCAACCTGGGGAAGCTACAACACAGGACCACATACATGCTAAACAATGGCAGCAGCATGCTATAAACAGAGCTAAGCGATCCCACAACCAACAGATCAGATCAAAGCTCTGCAGTCCTGCTACATCCAGTCGTGAATGGTGGTGGACCATTAAACAACTAACGGGAGGAGGCGGCTCCATGAGCATCCCCATCCTCAATGATGGCAGAGCCCAGCATGCGAGAGCAAAAGACAAGGCTGAAGCGTTTGCAACCATCTTCAGCCAGAAGTGCCGAGTGGATGATCCATATCGGCCTCCTCCTGAGATCCCCACCATCACGGAAGCCAGTTTTCAGCCAATTCGATTCACTCCATGTGATATCAAGAAACAGCTGAGCGCACTGGATACAGCAAAGGCTGTGGGCCTCGACAACATCTCAGCTGAAGACTTGTGCTCCAGAACTAGCCGTGCCTCTAGCCAAGCTGTTCCAGTAGAGCTACAACACTGGCATCTCCCCGACAATCTGGAAAACGGCCCAGGTATGTTGTGGCCACAAAAAGCAGGACAAATCCAATCCGGCCAATTAACGCCCCATCAGTCTACTCTCAATTATCAGCAAAGTGATAGAAGGTATTGTCAACACTGCTATCAAACGGCACTTACTCACCAAGAACCTGCTCACCGACGCTCAGTTTGGGTTCCGCCAGGACCACTCGGCTCCCAACCTCATTACAGCTTTGGTCCAAACATGGACAAAGGAGCTGAATTCCAGAGGTGAGGTGCGAATGATTGCCCTTGACATCAAGGCAGCATTTGACCAAGTATGGCATCAAGGAACCCTAGTAAAATTGAAGTCAATGGGAATCAAGGGAAAGACTCTCCACTGGCTGGAGTCATACCTAGCACAAAGGAAGATGGTTGTGGTTGTTGGAGGCCAATCATCTCAGCCGCAGGACATCGCCGCAGGAGTTCCTCAGGGCAGTGTCCGAGGCCCAACCATCTTCAGCTGCTTCATCAATGATCTTCCCTCCATCATAAGGTCATAAATGGGGATATTTGCTGATGATTGCAGTGTTCAGTGCCATTCACAACTCCACAGATAATAAAGCAATCTATGCCCGCATGCAGCAAGACCTGGACGACATTCAAGTTTGGGCTGATAAGTGGCAAGTAACATTCACGCCACACAAGTGCCAGGCAATGATTATCTCCAACAAGAGAGCCTCGAACTACCACCCCTTGACATTCAATTGCATTACCATTGCCGAATCCCCCACCATCAACATCCTGGGGGTCACCATTGACCAGAAACACTGGACTAGCCACATAAATACTGTGGCTACAAGAGCAGGTCAGAGGTTAGGTATTCTGATGCGATTGTCTCACCTCCTGACTCCGCAAAGACTTTCCACCATCTACAAGGCGCAAGTCAGGAGTGTGATGGAATACTCTCCACTTGCCTGGATGAGTGCAGCTCCAACAACACTCAAGAAGCTCAACACCATCCAGGACAAAGCAGCCCACTTGATTGGAACCCCATCCACCACCTTAAACATTCACTCACTCTACCACCAGCACACCGTGGCTGCAATGTGTACCATCTACAAGATGCATTGCAGCAACTCACCAATGTTTCTTCGACAGCACCTCCGAAACCCATGAGCTCTACCACTTAGAAGGACAAGGGCAGCAGGTGTATGGGAACACCATCACCTCCAAGTTCCCCTCCAAGTTACACACCATCCAGACTTGGAAATATATCACCGTTCCTTCATCGTCGCTGGGTCAAAATCTTGGAACTCCCTCCCTAACAGCACTGTGGGAGTACCTTCACCACACGGATTGCAGCGGTTCAAGAAGGCGGCTCACCACCACCTTCTCAAGGGCATTTAAGGATGGGCAATAAATGCTGGCCTTGCCAGTGACGCTCACACCCAGGAATTAATTTTTTTAAATGGAACGATTAAAATCTGGAATGTGGATTGAAATACTAACAACACAAAAATAAAATGTGTTGACATTTACTTGAATATAAATCCATGCTGAATATTTCCCCTATTGGCTCAATTGGCAATTTGTAACTGAACCACATAGTCCAGAAGGTCCTCGGTTTGAGTCCTGCTCTTCTCAGTGTTTGCTGATCTCAGCTGGGGCAGCACAATGGGCCGTGACACTTGGCTTCAGCACTCCTCTGTTAGCGTGGAGGAAAACCAACTCAAGTTGCAACTCCTGATCACTACCTAGCAATCTCTACTGGAACGCTGGGTCTGTGAACATTACGCAAGGACTCAGCTGTGATTTCCCCATGGAAAAAGTAGCCTGCCGCTACTCAATGCTGGAAACATGAAAACTGGCTTTTTGGTCGAAGTAACTGGAGGGTATCTGTTGCCTGTAGAATCATTGAGTGTCAACAGGATCAGGACTGGAGGAAGAAGGTGACGGAAAGGTAGAAGAGCAGCAAACAATTGTGTGGAATAGATGTGGCATTGATTCTCCCTTGATTGTAACTGCATACTAGTACAATAGTTGCCTTCTCACTTGTATGCCCTGGTGGACATTGTCTTATTTATCAGATTGCCTTCATGGTAATAACTCATTAATAGTTCTGATTGAAAAAATGCAGGTGTCAAAATATAGCTAATTCAACCTGCGTCATCTGTGCTACTGCACTCCCCAGATGGCTTGCCTGCTCGTCCATGAGCAGAAACAGAACTGTGACCCATTTAACAACACATAATTACTTTCTGATTGCGCTGATGGAGTTGTGCAGGCCTATTATGAACGAGCCTGAAGTCTGCAGTTTCCTCAACAAACACTACGAGGAGAATTCCAGTGGGTGTTTTGTATTCTTGCTCTTGTTACCATGGCATGGTGAATTGCAGGGTCAGGGGCAGAGAGGTTGGAAGAGAGCTGAGTTCTTTGTTCCAAACACTGCTTTCTGTATGTGACATTGGAGCTGGTCAGCAATTCATTATCTCTGATACATTTCACAGTTGCGTAGGCTGGAAAGGTACCATTGAATTTAAAAAACATTAATGTGTATACAGTACCAAACATTCCTCATCAAATAGAATCATTTCTGAAACATGTGGCCAATTATACTGAAAAGTGGAAGCTTCAGGGTCCCAGTTACACATGAGGTAATTCTTGCTAGTTTCTGCAGCATGGATATGGATTTTCAAATCAGGAATGGTTCTGAAATGGAAATCATATTTTTTTCATTTTTGTGAAGATTCCTTGAGGGCCAGGATGGCAGAGTTAGAATTGTTCGGGTCTCCCACGAATTCAAGTCAAAAGTTCAACGTGGCGCTGATCAACTTCAGCTTATCAGGCAGGTCCCATCAGGCAGGCGGCCCTCCCGTGCCTGAACTGCCCCTGGTGAAATGATGGCAAGCTGGAATGTGTTGGAAACCCCCTGTTTGCCATTATTCCACTGGGCAGGCTGAGTTAAAATTGGGGCTGTCATTCCTATTATTCCAAAAAGAATGCAACCAAAGTATCCCATGAAGCAATTAAGCATAAGCATATGCATTTGAAATGTTCAGTCTCATTCTTAACCAGTTATTCATCCAGCTCCTTTTAAAATAACTGCTCAACCAGACATAAACCGTTGAGCTCTGGGAGTAGTATACGGGGAAAGGGCGGAGGGAGTGGGACTAGCTGAAGTGTTCTTGCAGGGAGCTGGCACGGGCTCGACGGGCCGAATAGCCTCCTTCTGTGCAGTAACCATTCTATGATTCTATGATTCTTCGTCTAACAATTAACATACAATTTTCTAACTAGAGAATATATATAGAATGGCCGTCATGGCTACAAGCCAACGCAGAGCATGAAATATATCACACCATTAGACAATTGTGTAAAGGTTAAACAACTGTCTGGATTTAGTTACAGATAAAATAATACACATGAGCAATTAGTAATAGGCAAGATAAAATACCATAATCTGACTTACACTACATTTAACTGGATTGACTGTTAAAATAATGCATAGTTTAAGAACTTCTCTTGCAAGTTCATAAAAAGTCAAAGGGGCAGATTTTCCTCTTTTGTACTTGGGTGTAAAGCACTGCTTTAGCAGAATTTTTACACAGAGTAAAATTAGGCATGGAGGATTGCCAGCTTGCAATGGAACCTGCCTGGTTTCCATCTATTGGGCTAAATGGGTAGAAAATAAGATGGGCTCCATTACTGGCGTACAACACTCCCTTCCTGATTTTCCTCTGTGTACTCAGCCCAAGGCACTGTTTTATGCCCAAATGCTAAAGAGGAAAAACTGTGATACATGTGTAAGCTTATCATCACTTATCCAACTCTAATCTTCTGTTGAAGCCTTGAAAACAGCAAGAGTAACTGTTGAGGAACTGACATGCATGGTTCTGCAGTACAAGTTGCATGCAATAAGTAACTTCTCATACCTTGTCTACCTTTGTGAGATCATTAAACTTTTTTCTGCATTGCACAGGGGTGCTGGAGATGGCACTCACCTTCCTCCATTAGTCTTCAGCCACTGCAATGAAATCTCTTATGCACTGTAGCCAAAGTAAGTGAGCCCTCCTTGACCTCATCCCCTGTAGGAGGACCTCCATCTGACTGACTATCTGTCTGCCTGTCCCAAAGGAGCCCCTGAAGCTGCTGCAACACTAAATCCTGTAACAACACAAGGTTTACCATGCTCTCTCTCTCCTCCACTTCCAGCGCAAACTGCCAGCTGGATTCCCGCCAGAGTCCATCCAACATTATTTAACAGACTAGAATATCGGCCAAAGCCAGAAAAATACACATGGAGCAAGCAACAGTCCCACCCCACTCATTTCTGCTCTCATATTGGACAAGTGGAAAATCTTGGTCTTCGTCTTTAACAACAGGGACGGAGAAGACTAACATGATAGTAAAGAGCAGGTTAATGGCTTAGAAATCATGGGGGAAAATTCGGTTGATTAGTGCCTCCCATTAGCGCCCTAAGAGGGCGCTAACGGGGCGCTAAGCAACTAGCGCCCAAGCACGGCGATGTTTGCGCCGCTCGCGAAATTGACCAGACATTTTGCAGCGACGTTAAACACTACTGCCACGATCTCCTGCGATGAGATTGTGATGTCAGTCGAGCGTGCAACATCCCGGTAGCGCCCCGGACCGGATATTGAGTCGCGCCCCCTGCCTTAGCGCCTGCCGCTAGGAACGACAGGTAGAGGGGAACGTTTTAAAGTCGGGAAGGGGCTGGGGGAGCGCTATTTAAAGGCGAGCGCTTCCTGCCTTTTCTTGTCGGCAAAATATTTGGTTTTAACGCTGTCCTTTGTGAGTTTTGGTCCTCAGCACCACTTTTGAGGTTCCTAAGTGCCGAGCTCTTTCCCTCAGCCTATCCATTAGTGCTTCCACACAATTGCTTTTGAGGTCACTCCAGGCCGAAATTCAAGGCTGCAATGAGCAGAGTGTGGCTGGCCAGAAAGATGGCCCCTCCCCTTTAAAAACTGGATGGCGCCAGAGCTTCGGTAGCGTTCTGAGGTAGCGCCTCACTCCCTGACGTTTGCGCCTTAAGAGAGGTGTGTAGCGCTTGATTTAACGCTCAAAGCACCTCCAGGGGCGATAGAGGCAAATTTTGCAGTTGGAGGCGATAATTAGCGCCAGGCGCTAAACTTTGCCCCCGGCCGATATTAGCGCCCCAAAATGGGCGATACCAAATTTCTCCCCCCCATGTCTCTCCTGCTGCTGCTCATGCCTTTTCAACCTGCCTGGCTCTAAAACCGGAAACAGTTGGAAATTACATTTCTAGACTTCTACCACCAAGATGAACAACAACAACTTGCATTTGTGTAGTGCCTTTAACGTAGTGACACATCCCAAGGTGCTTCACAGAAGCGTTATCAAACAAAACGTGACACCGAGCCATATAAGGAGATATTAGGGCAGATGACCAAAAGCTTGGTAAAAGAGGTACGTTTTAAGGAGCGTCTTAAAGGAGGAGAGAGAGGGAGAGAAGTAGAGATTTTTAGGAAGGGAATTCCAGAGCTTAGGACCTCGGCAGCTGAAAGCACAGCTGCCAATGCTGGAGCGATTAAAGTCGGGGATGCGCAAGAGGCCAGAATTGCAGGAGCATAGATATTTCAGAGGGTTGTAGGGCTGTCGGAGGTTACAGAGATAGGAAGGGGTGAGGCCATAGAGAGATTTGGAAACAATGTTGAGAATTTTAAAATCGAGAAGTTGCTCAACCGGGAGCCAATGTAGGTTAACGAGCACAGGGGTGAATGGGACTTGGTGCGAGTTACAATGCGGGCAGCAGAGTTTTGGATGAGCTTAAGATTATGGAGGGTGGAAGATGTGAGGCCAGCCAGGAATGTGTTGGAGTAGTCAAGTCTAGAGGTAGCAAAGGCATGGATGAGGGTTTCCACAGCAGATGAGCTGCGGCAGGGCGGAGTTCAGCAATGTTACGGAGGCGGGAAGTAGACGGTCTTAGTGATGGAGCAGATATTTGATCGGAAGCTCATCTCGGGGTCAAATACAACACCAAGGTTGCGAATAGTCTGGCTCGGCCTCAGACAGTTGCTAGGGCGAGGGATGGAGTCGGTGGCTCGGGAACAGAGTCTGTAGTGAATTCACTTAAAGTAGCCCTGCAGAGAATCCCATGGAAACAAATAACAGACTGTGCTTGGAACAGTCAAAAGTGAAATCCAGTCACTTCAAACATCCACATTGAATAAATTGGCAATGACTAATGACATTGCAGCCAACCATCCACAGGCTAGTTTCACCACAGAACAAAGAAATCTTCAGAAGACATCCCAGACAGTTGATTGGTGCCGTTTTTAATACAGGCTTGTCCAAACTACTTAAACCATTAAAGTCTAAAGGGTTAGAAATTTGTCTTGGGCAGTATGGGATCGGCTGCCCGTTACAGGCAGCGCCTGATATTCAACTCCGTTGCAGTCAATAGAACTTAATATCAGGCGTTACGTATAGCAGGCGGCCGAACCGATAGCGCCCGTTTTGCACCACCGCCCGAGATGAATTTCGAGGCCATCGGATAGAGAATTCCTATTTTCCTCAAATCCCTTACCTTCTACCACTCACTGGATTTCAGAGTAGCACATTCCATTGGGGGTCCAATGTGATGTACTACGGAGTGGTAGGACAAGGGTACATGTCTGGAATTCAGCACATAGTGAGTTAGTTAGCACAGCTGTGGCATTGTGGGAAGGCACCAAGAGAATATTAGAGGGACCCAATCCACTCTTGCAGAACTCCTCGCAGCCAATAATAAGTCTGTACAGAGACATAGGTCCAGAAATTTGGAAGCACCCCATATTTGTACTTACTTTGCACATGAATGGAAATGTCTAAGGAACCCGGGACATTGGGCCTCGTAACTCATTCAAATAGGAATGGTGTTGTGGGAGGAGCCCAAGAAGATGAGTGGAGAAAGTTCAGGCTGCCGCTAGCGCCGCAGTGGCCCATAGATAAGTGTAGGCTTAGGGGGAGATTGTGGGCCTCCAAGGGGATCGCGGAACTCGGTGGGTTCACGGGCCCCGGGAGGGGGGGGAGTGAAGACAGATTGCCGGCAGTGATCTGTAGCCTGGGGGTGTAGAGGCAGTCGGCAGTGGCCCCTGGTATCGGTGCCTGGAGGAGGGTGCTCGGATGGCGAGGCCGGTGTACCTGGAGGTCGGGGGTTGGTGTTCTCCGGACCAGGAGGAGCCGGAACGAGCGGAGATTGGGGCGATCCTTTAATGTGAGGTCAGGAGGAGCACACCTCTGTTCTATAGGGTTGACATGCCTGAGTGCAGCCCACAATTGTGCTGTCTGCCTTAGGGGAAACCAATCTTGCAGCGGGGATTTGAAGCAGGTGTTAAGCCACTTATTTGCATATGTAATATGCATACGCCTGCTTGAGGCATTGGTAAAGGATGCCTCTTGTTTATCCTTACCCACTATGGTGGGCAGTGCATTTCCAGTTGGAACTGCGCACACATTTCCTGCCTGCCATTTTGGGGACTTAAGAGGCCACATAACACTTGACAGGAACGGTGGCATAGTGGTTATGTTACTAGGCTAGTAATCCAGTAGGCCTGGACTAATGATCTTAATTAATTAAACAAATCTGTAATTAATAGCTAGCTAATGGTGACCATGAAACTATCGGATTGTTGTAAAAACCCACCTGGTTCACTAATGTCCTTTAGGGAAGGAAATTTGCCGTCCTTACTGGTCTGACCTATATGTGGCTCCAGACCCACAGCAATGCGGTTGACTCTTAATTGCCCTCTGAAATGGCCTCGCAAGGCACTCAGTTGTAACAAACCACTACAAAGAAGTATCACCACATGGACTGCAGTGGTTCTCAAGGGCAATTAGGGATGGGCAATAAATGCTGGCCTTGCCAGCGATGCCCACATCCCATGAACAAATAAAAAAAAGGCAAAATTTTAGGCTGCAGTGTCCATGTGCCTGCTCTCTGCATGGTACGGATTGTGGCTTTGAGGGACCATAGAGGAAAAGGATAGAAAAATGAATAAAAATATAAATGAAATTTTAAAAACCACAAAGCTATTGAACTTGAAGCCCTCTGACCTTATAAACCCAGTTCTGATGTTCAAGGTTGTTCATTTACAGAGGTTGGTGCCTTATCTACCATGTGGCATGGAAAAGGAATTCAGCTCCTAATGGTCCAAATTTTTCTCTTCTAAAGAGCCATTGAATACACATTCTCAATAACTGGAGCCACTCAAACAAGCTTTTGATCTGTTATTTGCTTTAGTGTTTAATTATTATACTGTTTAATCTACTAGAGGTAAAAGGAACTACTTTCAACATTAAATTGTAATGCTGTACTAAAAAGTAACCTGAAACCTTAACCTCACCCCACCACATACAAACCTGTTAACTCATGCGGACCCCTTAATGTTCTGCACATTAGTACAATGAAGAGCCTGACATGGTTACATTAGAGGTGAAACAGTGTGGGGTCAGGTGGGAGGTTAAAGTGTTAAAAAACTGAATTCAGATCCGAATCCGGCTCCAACCCGGTTTTAACGGAGGCGAGGCTGCCAACACGCTCCCAGGAGGAGGGTCGCCCATGTAAATATTATAATGAGGCTGGCGTGTCTCAGATTTAACCAGCATTTCGAATTTAACTCTGGCTGGTCGGGTTTTTCAAGCCTTGGAGAACCCACCAGCTAAAGTAAGGCGAGGACTGCTGGATCCAGGAGGTAAGTACCTTTACACTTACCTCCTGGATCCAGCAACCCTGTCTCACCCACCCCCCAAGAGGCCTCCGATTGCCCCCCAACAAGGCCTTTGATCCTCCCATCCCACCATACGAGGCCTCCGATTGCCTTCCTAGACTCCCACCACTGATGATCCTCAGGCCGGCCCCGGTGCTTCCCCCTTCCCCCCACACCCAGCCACCAATCCTCTGGCCCCGGTGCCTCCCCCCCCACCGATGCTCCGGCCCCAATCCTCTCTCTTCTGCCTCCGCCCCCCCCCGCCCCCGATCAACCCCGGCCCCCACCCGATCCCTCCCTCCCTCCTCTCTGCAGCCTAGTGCCACAGGTCTACCCGCCCGCAGCCAGCCAGTCTCTCCATCTGGCTGGCTGTGGGTTGGAAACATACCTTTGAAATCTTAAACAGGCCCTGCCGTTAAATTCGGCATTGCCTGCAGGAAACCCATTCTCCCAGGTTTCCTGACCGCTTCCAAGCCACCCGTCTCCCGATTATCATTAAGGCCTGTGATACCCTTAAAATAAATGTGTAACAATTAATAAAACATTGAAATAACATAGCCAAAGTAATCTGTAAAATGGAACAAGTTAAATCGAACAACAAGTCACAACCGGGAAATTGTAGGCCTATTATCATGGCTTCAGTTATGGGAAGTTGCTAGAAGGAATCATTAGGGATGCAGGGAGTGATTTAATTTCCTAAGAACGAGTGAGTTTGGGTTGGGTGAGAAGTTAAAATTTAAAAAATATCACACCCAACCCAAACCCACCCACTTTTGGTTTTAATGGAAGTGAGATCGAGGGTGGGTGACCAATCCGCTCTCAGGAGGCAGGTCGGCCGGTCAAAGCTTTTAAGCAGACTGCGAGCCTATTCTGGTTGGGTTTCCTGGTCCTCTGGAAACCTGGCAGATAAAAAGAGGCAAGAAGGGCCATATCCATATGGTAATTGCATTTACAGCACTGCTTGTGGGCCAGGAGGAACAGGAGTGTTTCCCCCGTCCCAAAAAGCTTACTCCTTAGACCTCCCCCGTGCGATCTCAGACTCCCCCGATCTTCCCCCCATGTTCTCTCCCCACCGAACATGATTTCTCCCCACCACCATCTCCCCGACCATGATCCCCCTCTCTCCCTGCTCTCTGTGCCCTAGCTGTGGCCTTGTGCCACAGGCTTTCTCGTCCAACATGCAATCAGGCTTGCTGTCGGGCGGGAAACCTGGTGAAAAAAAATGTAAAATACGTCCTGCAGTTAAATTCAGCAGGACGCCCGGGAAACCTGTACTTCCAGCTTTCCCGTCCAGAACTCTTCCTCCCCAGTCCCTCACCGTAAGTATCGGAGCCTTAGTGTATGACCACCTGGACAGAGAAGGTGTTATTAGAGACTCTCAATATGGCTTCTGGAAAAGAAAATCATCTCTTCCCAACCTGGTTGAATTTTTTGAGGAGGTTACCAGGTTGGAGGATAAAGGTAGCCCAGTCTACAAAGTATACTTGGATTTTCAAAAAGCTTTTGACAAGGTGCCACACAGTAGGTTATTTTATAAGGTAGAGTCCTGTGGGATTTGTTTGGATAAGGAATTGGTTGCATTCTCAAAGACAGAAGGTTGCTATTAATGATAATCGTTCTGCGTGGAGACTAGTGATATACTGCAGGGTTCACACAAGTGCCAGGTGATAACCATCTCCACCAAGAGAGAGTCTAACCACCTCCCTTTGACATTCAATGGCTATACCTTTACCGATCTCTCACCATCAACATCCTGGGGGTCACCATTGACCAGAAACTGAACTGGACCAGGCATATAAATGCCAGGCTACTAGAGCAGGTAAGAGACTGGTTATTCAGCAGCGAGTGACTCACCTCCTGACTCCCCAAACCCACAGCCTCCACCACCTAGTAGGACAAGGGTAGCAGATGCATGGGAACACCAATTTCTCCTCCAAGTCACACACTATCCCAACTTGAACATTAATTGCCATTCCTTCAAAGTCACTGGGTCAAAATCCTGGAATCCCTGCCTAACAGCACTGTGGGAGAACCTTCACCACACAGACTGCAGCGGTTCAAGAAGAAGGTTCACCACCACCATCTTAAGGGCAACTAGGGATGGGCAAGAAAAAACGGCCTTGCCAGTGATTCCCTCATCCTGAGAATTAATTGTTAAAAAGTTCACGGATGATACAAAATTGTGCGAGTGTTAGAACCTTGGATGAGAAAAACAATTACAATCAGATCGAAATGCAATGGGGAAATGGGTCTGACATGTGTTGTTTAATGTAGATAAACGTGCTGTTGCACATCTGGGTCAGCTAATGCCAACCCTATGTACACCATGCAGGACTCCGAACTAAAGACTATTGATCGAGAAAGAGACCTAGATGTTATAGTACATAAATCTCTGAAGGTGCGCAACCAGTGTCGCAAGGCCATAACTAATGGGAATAGAGTACTACAGTCAAGCCCACTTAAAGGAATAACTGATAAAAGAATAAATTGTTTAAGAGAATAACATCTCCATCCACAAATCCCTTTTCTGTCTTTTCCAATGATAGCTGTCTCTGCTAAATGAATAACTGCAAAATGAATAAAATGTTTAAATAAATTGCAAAAGTCTGGATTGATTAATTTAAGCATTGTACAGCCTCACTAAAGCCGATGTGTTAAGCCCTTTTAGACAGTGTGCTAAGCTCCTTCTACAACCATTTTTTTCTAAGTGTGAAAATCACCTTGTAACCAATTCAGTGATGGCTCAGAGTCTTTTTGAAGTCATCAGGTGATCGGACTCATGCCGCCACCCCCCGCCCCCCCGTCCCCCCCATCGTGGCCTGAATCCATCCTCACCACTCCACACCCCCGCCCCCCAGATCGTGGGTCTGGGTACTTCCCCCCACCCTCCGCTCACGATCGTGGGTCTGGGTCCTTCCCCCCACCCTCCGCTCCCGATCCTGGGTCTGGGTCCTTCCCCCCACCCTCCGCTCCCGATCCTGGGTCTGGGTCCTTCCCCCCACCCTCCGCTCACGATCGTGGGTCTGGGTCCTTCCCCCCACCCTCCGCTCCCGATCCTGGGTCTGGGTCCTTCCCCCCACCCTCCGCTCCCGATCCTGGGTCTGGGTCCTTCCCCCCACCCTCCGCTCACGATCCTGGGTCTGGGTCCTTCCCCCCACCCTCCGCTCCCGATCCTGGGTCTGGGTCCTTCCCCCCACCCTCCGCTCCCGATCCTGGGTCTGGGTCCTTCCCCCCACCCTCCGCTCACGATCGTGGGTCTGGGTACTTCCCCCCAACCCTCCGCTCCCGATCGTGGGTCTGGGTCCTTCCCCCCACCCCACTCCCGCTCGCAGCCCGGATCCGTCCTGCTTCCCCTGTCATTGACTGCCAGAGAGCATCCCCACAGGTCCTGGATGCAGCCACATGCTTCTAAAGTTCTGCTCTTACCTCGATCGGGAGCAGGGTTGGGGAAGGATGCAGGCCAACGATCGGGAGCGGAGGGTGAGGAAAGGACCCAGGCCCAGGATTGGGAGCGGAGGGTGGGGAAAGGACCCAGACCCACGATTGGGAGCGGAGGGTGTGGAGGACCCAGGCCCAGGATCGGGAGCGGAGGGTGGGGAAAGGACCCAGACCCACGATTGGGAGCGGAGGGTGGGGAAAGGACCCAGGCCCAGGATCGGGAGCGGAGGGTGGGAAAAGGACCCAGACCCACGATTGGGAGCGGAGGGTGTGGAGGACCCAGGCCCAGGATCGGGAGCGGAGGGTGGGAAAAGGACCCAGACCCACGATTGGGAGCGGAGGGTGGGGAAAGGACCCAGGCCCAGGATCGGGAGCGGAGGGTGGGAAAAGGACCCAGACCCACGATTGGGAGCGGAGGGTGGGAAAAGGACCCAGGCCCACGATTGGGAGCGGAGGGTGTGGAGGACCCAGGCCCACGATCGGGAGCAAAGGGTGGGGAAAGGACCCAGGCCATCGATCAGGAGCGGAGGGTGGGGAAAGGACCCAGGCCCACGATCGGGAGCGGAGGGTGAGGAAAGGACCCAGGGCCACGATCGGGAGCGGAGGGTGAGGAAAGGACCCAGGCCCATGATTGGGAGCGGAGGGTGGGAAAAGGACCCAGGCCCACGATCAGGAGCGGAGGGTGGGGAAAGGACCCAGGCCCAGGATCGGGAGCGGAGGGTGAGGAAAGGACCCAGGCCCAGGATCGGGAGCGGAGGGTGAGGAAAGGACCCAGGCCCACGATTGGGAGCGGAGGGTGGGGAAAGGACCCAGGCCCAGGATCGGGAGCGGAGGGTGGGAAAAGGACCCAGACCCACGATTGGGAGCGGAGGGTGTGGAGGACCCAGGCCCACGATCGGGAGCGGAGGGTGAGGAAAGGACCCAGGCCCAGGATCGGGAGCGGAGGGTGAGGAAAGGACCCAGGCCCACGATTGGGAGCGGAGGGTGGGAAAAGGACCCAGGCCCACGATCAGGAGCGGAGGGTGGGGAAAGGACCCAGGCCCAGGATCGGGAGCGGAGGGTGGGCAAAGGACCCAGGCCCAGGATCGGGAGCGGAGGGTGAGGAAAGGACCCAGGCCCACGATTGGGAGCGGAGGGTGGGAAAAGGACCCAGGCCCACGATCAGGAGCGGAGGGTGGGGAAAGGACCCAGGCCCAGGATCGGGAGCGGAGGGTGGGAAAGGACCCAGGCCCAGGATCGGGAGCGGAGGGTGTGGCAAGGACCCAGGCCCAGGATTGGGAGCGGAGGGTGGGAAAAGGACCCAGGCCCAGGATCGGGAGCGGAGGGTGGGGAAAGGACCCAGGCCCAGGATCGGGAGCGGAGGGTGGGGAAAGGACCCAGGCCCAGGATCGGGAGCGGAGGGTGTGGAAAGGACTCAGGCCCAGGATCGGGAGCGGAGGGTGTGGAGGACCCAGGCCCAGGATCGGGAGCGGAGGGTGTGGAGGACCCAGGCCCAGGATCGGGAGCAGAGGGTGTGGAAAGGACCCAGGCCCACGATCGGGGGGCTGGGGTGGGGAAAGGACCCAGGCCCACGATCGGGAGCGGAGGTTGAGGAAAGGTAGGAAGAATGAGGAGAGGCAATATGAAGTAAATGGTACAATTTTAAGGGGCTGGAGGAACAGAGAGATGGGGGGAGGGTGGGGGTGTATGTGCACAAATCTTTGAAGGTGGCAGGACAAGTTGAGAAGCCTGTTAAAAAAATATATGGGTTCCTTGGTTTTATTAATAGAGGCAGAGAGTACAAAAGCAAGGAAGTTATGCTAAACCTTTAAAAAACACTGGTTAGGCCTCAGCTGGGGTATTGTGTTCAATTCTGGGCACCACAATGTGGGAAGGATGCTAAGGCCTTACAGAGGGTGCAGAGGAGATTTATTAGAATGGTACCAGGGATGAGGGACTTCAGTTATATGGAGAGACTGGAGAAGCTGGGGTTGCTCTCCTTAGAGCAGAGAAAGTTAAGAGGAGATTTGATAGAGGTGATCAAAACCATCAAGGGTTTTAATTGAATATATAAAGAGAAAATGTTTCCAGTGGAAGAAGGGTTAGTAACCAGAGGACACAGATTTAAGGTGATTGACAAAAGAACCAGAGGCGACATGAGGAAACAATTTTTTTACGCAGCGAGTTGTGATCTGGAATGCACTGCCTGAAAGGGCGGTGGAAGCAGATTCAATAATAACTTTCAAAAGGGAATTGAATAAATACTTGAAGGGAAAACATTTACAGGGCTATGGGAAAAGGCAAGGGAGTGGGACTAATTGGATAGCTCTACCAAAGAGCCTCCTTCTGTGCTGTCTATTATTCTATGAAAACTAAAAGCACTATATTGTTCTTGGTCTAGAATACTGTGTCCAGTTTTTGTCCCCTCACATGGTGGATAGATTCAGAGGAGTGCCACTAGATCGATACGTAGTTTAAAAACCTATAATTGCCATATTAAGCTTGGAGAGCTGTGTCTTTTTTACTCTAGAAAACCATAGATTGCAGGGAGATTAGATTGAGGTCTTTAAAATAATGAAAGGACTAGTCTGTGTCCGTGTGTATAAACTATTTCAATTAGATAGCTTAGGAAGAACATGCGTATAAAGCATAGAACTAGGTTAGATGTCAGGAGGTTTCTCTTTTCGCTGGTTAGAATCAAAGTTTGGAACTAGTTGCCTGCTCGTACAGTGCGTGTGGATTCGCTGCATGCATTCAAAAGCGAGCTGGACGAGTTCCTGACTAAGTTTAATGTCACTGCGTACGAAAGATTAGCGAGGTATTGGGCGAAGTGTCTCGTGGTCACTGTGGTCTCCTGAAACTCGTTTTGATCACCTTTGGGGGTCAAAGCGGAATTTTCCATATTTTGTTTCCCTAAATTGGCCTAGGATGTTTTTTGAATCACTTTTTTTTTGTGTTTTGCTTCTCTCAGAAGTTTACATGGCTGTTATTGGGAAGGAGATGTTAGGGAGCATGATGTTCAGTTGCACCACAACTGTATTGGCCAGGCTCGATGGCACAGCTGGCCTTTTCCTCTCATTTTTGTATGTTCTTGAGTATCCTTCATGTTCACTGCACAGGTGTTGTGACTGTTCACCTGTAGAGACTCCAATTGGCCAAATCAAATGAAAAGCAGAAAAATATATAGTTATGGCCATAGCAGAAAGTTTTAGATTAATCCTTCAAGATGAAAAAATTGTATCATACACTGAAATAACAACACACAGTTAGTTTGAGATCGTTTTGATACAAAGCTGATGCCGGTTGCAAGACAATCTAAGATTCACTGTGAGTAACTGTAGAGAAAAACATTCAGTTCCAGAGTTCTCTTAATTCATACAGAGTGAATGACATCAGTCTTTATTACATTAAGCATGACTGGTAATTTCATTAACCACAAGATTGATATTGAAGGTGAAAGCCGAGAGTGATCAGTGCCTCAGCTCCATTTTGCTGCGACACTGAATGAATGTATATGTTCTATACCCTTGGATATGGACCCAAATCTTAGGGTGAGTTGCTAAACAGGCACTGAGGAGATACAAGGCACTTCTAAACAGCCAGACAAAGAAAAATGTAGGGTGAGTCACTTCACAATGGTCTTAAGTGTCTGTTAGTGGTTGGCTGAAATGTAGAAGTGACCAGAGGCCTAGGAGCAGGTTGTCTGCCTACATTCTTGGCTGGGGAATGACGGCTAATCAAGGGGCTAAAAAGATAACTCACACAAGTTAGCAGTCAATGGTAAGTCAGAATTCATTTAATAATATGCCTGAGGTTCTGTCAAGAATCAGATATGCACAGAACAAACAGATTATCTCATCACTACTGGTAAGTACTGTACATTCTTTCATTAGTGTAAAACAGAAGTGAGGAACATAATGGCCTTCCTTCCTCCCACATATAACAGAACTGCCACACCTTATTGGCAGAGCTGAGACACCCCCTGTATAACTAAAGAACAACATGTTACATATCCACAAAAGAAGAAAAGAGTATTCAATCTGCATAAGTCAAATTCTAGAAGGAAGATATTTATCACCGACAACAGAATGTTCCAGTGGTTATGTTTGGGCTGGTTTGAATACTGGTTTATTAACACCCTGATTTACTGCAGAAATCATGCTTTATATTTTACTGACTTCTGATAGGGTAGAAAGTAGCTGCAGCAGCTACAGCTCAAGGCCAAATTGTTTCTTTTTAATTCAAACATGACTCAAATACCCGAGCTAAATGTCTCTCTTTACTTGGTTGCTGCTGTTTTCCTTCTCTGACTATATTTTCTTCCGTTATACTTATTGTTAAAACAGTAACTGCAACATTTTATTTATATATTTTTATTTGTCCCAATTCCTGGTAGCCTAGTGTGGCAAAGAGTAAATATCAAGGGTTAGTGGTAGACATACATCATTCCAATCCAATCTAGTGGGAGGGTGAGGTGTCCTACAGGTGATGACACATCTAGCAAATCACTGGGCACCTAGCAGGAAAGAGATAGGCTTTGGGGCAGGGCAACACGGTGGCATAGTGGTTAGCACTGGTGCCTCACAGCGCCAGAGACCCGGGTTCGAATCTGACCTCGGGTGACTGTCTGTGTGGAGTTTGCACATTCTCCCCGTGTCTGCGTGGGTTTCCTCCGGGTGCTCCGGTTTCCTCCCACTGTCCAAAAATGTGCGGGTTAGGTTGATTTGGCTATGATAAATTGACCCTTAGTGTTAGGGGGGGATTAAATATGTGGGGTTATGGGGATAGGATGGGATATGTTAGGGGGAATTAAATACGTGGGGTTACGGGGCTCGGGTGGGATATGTGTACTGTGGGGATTAAAGCAGGGACAGGGTACTGGATTTGAATGATCAGCCATGATCGTATTGAATGGTGGTGCAGGCTCGACGGGCCGAATGGCCTACTCCTGCTCCTAGATTCTATGTTTCTATGTTAACTACTCTGGGCACTGGTGTAAATACATTCAAAAAATGTAGCAACCCAACCAATTCCTCCCTGGGGTTATGTGTCTATTCACTAATCTCTAGCTTTAACAAAGCAGTTTTGCAGTGCTAAGGAGCAATTGGTCCTGAAATAGGAATATGGTAGCATAGTGGTTATGTTACTGGACTAGTAATCCAGAGGCCTGGACTATTGTCCTGTCCCACCGGCAGGACAGACCCAGCAGAGGTGGCAGTACAGTGGTATACAGTCGTGAGGGAGGGGCCCTGGGAGTCCTCAACATTGACTCCGGACCCCATGAAGTCTCATGGCTTCAGGTCAAGCATGGGCAAGGAAACCTTCTGCTGATTACCACCGAGTGCCCTCCCTCAGCTGATGAATCAGTACTCCTCCATGTTAAACACCACTTGGAAGAAGCACTGAAGGTAGCAAGGGCACAGAATGTACACTGGGTGGGGGACTTCAATGTCCATTACCAACAGTGGCTCGGTAGCACCACTACTGACCGAGCTGGCCGAGTCCTGAAGGACATAGCTGCCAGACTGGGCCTGCAGGTGGTGAGAGAACCAACATGTGGGAAGAACCTACTTGACCTCATCCTCAACAATCTACCTGTCGCTGATGCATCTGTCCATGACAGCATTGGTGGCAGTGACCCTGAACAGTCCTTGTGGAGGTGAAGAACCGTTTTCACACTGAGGAGACCCTCCATTGTGTGGCACTAACATCATGCTAAATGGGACAGATTCAGAACAGATCTGACAGCTCAAAACTGAGGATCCATGAGGCGCTGTGGGCCATCATCAGCAGCAGAATTGTATTCCACCACAATCTATAACCTCATGGTCCAGCATAGCCCTCACGCTACCATTACCATCAAGCCAGGGGACCAAACCTGGTTCAATGAGGAGTGCAGAATCATAGAATCATAAAATGGTTGCAGCACAGAAGGAGGCCATTCAGCCCGTTGAGCCCGTGCCGGCTCTCTGCAAGAGCACTTCAGCTAGTCCCACTCCTCCACCCTTTTCACGTAGCTCTGCAAAAGTTTTTCCTTCAGGTACTTATCCAATTCCCTTTTGAAAGCCACGATTGAATCTGCATACCAGGAGTAGCACCAGACGTACCTAAAAATGAGGTGCCAACCTGGGGAAGCTGCAACACAGGACTACATGCATGCTAAACAGCGAAAGCAGCATGCTATAGACAGAGCTAAGTGATACCACAGTCAACAGATCAGATCAAAGCTCTGCAGTCTTGCCACATCCAGTCATGAATGATGGTGGACAATTAAACAACTAACAGGGAGGAGGAGGCTCCATGAATATCCCCATCCTCAATGATGGTGGAGCCCAGTACGCAAGTGCAAAAGACAAGGCTGAAGCGTTTGCAACCATCTTCAGCCAGAAGTGCAGAGTGGATGATCCATCTCAAACTCCTCCTAAGGTCCCCATCATCACAGAAGCCAGTCTTCAGCCAATTCGATTCCCTCCACGTGATATCATGAAACAGATAAGCGCACTGGATACAGCAAAGGCTATAGGCACTGAAAGCTCCCGGCTGTCGTGCTGAAGACTTACGCTCCATAACTAGCCTCTAGCCAAGCTGTTCCAGTACAGCTACGATACTGGCATCTACCTGGCAATGTGGAAAACTGCCCAGGTATGTCCTGTACATAAAAAGCAGGACAAATCCAATCCGGGCCACTTACCGCCCCATCAGTTTACTCTCAATCATCAGCAAAGTGATGGAAGGTGTCATCAACAGTGCCATCAAGCGGCACTTAAGCACCAATAACCTTCTCACCGATGCTCAGTTTGGGTTCCGCCAGGACCACTCAGCTCCAGGCCTCATTACAGCCTTGGTCCAAACATGGACAAAAGAACTGAATTCCAGAGGTGAGGTGAGAGTGACTGCCCTTGACATCAAGGCAGCATTTGACCAAGCCTGGCATCATGGAGCACTAGTAAAATTGAAGTCAATGGGAATCAAGGGGAAAATTCTCCACTGGCTGGAGTCATACCTAGCACAAAGGAAAATGTTTGTGGTTGTTGGAAGTCAATCATCTCAGCCCCAGGACATCGCTGCAGGGGTACCTCAGGGCAGTGTCCTAGGCCCAACCATCTTCAGCTACTTCATCAATGACCTTCCCTCCATCATAAGGCCAGAAGTGGGGATGTTTGCTGATGATTGCACAGTATTCAGTTCCATTTGCAACTCCCCAGCTATAGAAGCAGTCCATGCTCGTATGTAACAAGACCCAGACAACATTCAGGCTTGGGCTGATAAGTGGCAAGTAACATTTGCGCCACACAAGTGCCAGGCAATGACTATCTCCAACAATAGAGAGTCTAACCACCGCCCCATGAAATTCAATGGGATTATATCACCAAATCCCCCACTATCAACATCCTGGGGGTCACTATTGACCAGAAACTTAACTGGACCAGCCACATAAATACTGTGGCTACAAGAGCAGATCAGAGGCTAGGTATTCTGCGGCGAGTGTCTCACCTCCTGACTCCCCAAAGCCTTTCCACCATCAACAGGGCACAAGTAAGGAGTGTGATGGAATACTCTCCACTTGCCTGGATGAGTGCAGCTCCAACAACACTCAAGAAGCTCGACACAATCCAGGACAAAGCAGCCCGCTTGATTGGTACCCCATCCACCACCTTAAACATTCACTCCCTCCACCACCGGCGTACTCTGGCTGCAGTGTGTACCATCTACAAGATGCACTGCAGCAACTCACCAAGGCTTCTTCGACAGCACCTCCAAAACCCGTGACCTCTACCACCTAGAAGGACAAGGGCAGCAAGCGCATGGGAACATCACCACCACCAAGTTCCCCTCCAAGTTACACACCATCCTGACTTGGAAATATATCGCCGATCCTTCATCGTCGCTGGGTCAAAATCCTGGAACTCCCTCCCTAACAGCACTGTGGGAGTACCTTCACCACAAGAACTGCAGCGGTTCAAGAAGGCGGCTCACCACCACCTTCTCAAGGGCAATTCGGGATGGGCAATAAATGCTGGCCTTGCCAGTGACGACCACATCCCAGGAACGAATTTTAAAAAATGGAGTGATTAAAATCTGGAATGTGGATTGAAATACTAACAACACAAAAATAAAATGTGTTGACATTTACTTGAATATAAATCTATACTGAATATTTCCCCTATTGGCTCAATTGGCAATTTGTAACTGAACCACATAGTCCAGAAGGTCCTCGGTTTGAGTCCTGCTCTTCTCAGTGTTTGCTGATCTCAGCTGGGGCAGCACAATGGGCCGTGACACTTGGCTTCAGCACTCCTCTGTTAGCGTGGAGAAAACCAACTCAAGTTGCAGCTCCTGATCACTACCTAGCAATCTCTACTGGAACGCTGGGTCTGTGAACATTACGCAAGGACTCAGCTGTGATTTCCCCATGGAAAAAGTAGCCTGCCGCTACTCAATGCTGGACTCACACATGAAAACTGGCTTTTTGGTCGAAGTAACTGGAGGGTAACTGTTACCTGTAGAATCATTGAGTGTCAAAAGGTTCAGGACTGGAGGAAGAAGGTGACGGAAAGGTAGAAGAGCAGCAAACAATTGTGTGGAATAGATGTGGCATTGATTCTCCCTTGATTGTAACTGCATACTAGTACAATAGTTGCCTTCTCACTTGTATGCCCTGGTGGACATTGTCTTATTTATCAGATTGCCTTCATGGTAATAACTCATTAATAGTTCTGATTGAAAAAATGCAGGTGTCAAAATATAGCTAATTCAGCCTGCGTCATCTGTGCTACTGCACTCCCCAGATGGCTCGTCCATGAGCAGAAACAGAACTGTGACCCATTTAACAACACATACTGTAATTACTTTCTGATTGCGCTGATGGAGTTGTGCAGGCCCATTATGAACGAGCCTGAAGTCTGCAGTTTCCTCAACAAACACTACGAGGAGAATTCCAGTGGGTGTTTTGTATTCTTGCTCTTGTTACCATGGCATGGTGAATTGCAGGGATGGGCAATAAATGCTGGCTTTGCCAGCGACGCCCACATCCCAGGAACTAATAAAAAAAATCCTACTCATGGATCACTGGTCCTTAGGTTGTGTGAAGTCACTCTAAGAAAGTATTGGTGTACAGTTCCTAAATTACCCATGGTTTCACCTTTGCTAAGACTTTGTGTGGCCCTTAAATTTGGACTTACCAGTGTGATATTTTATCTGAGGATGCAAATGTGTGAATTCCGGCCAATCATTTTTCGAAATTCACACCATGAGGCAATTTTTTCTGATTACTTCCTAGTGGCGGGTGAGGTACTAAAAAAGTTAAAACTTGTATATTCTGGAGTCAACATATTTGTCTATACTATATTGTTACAAGAGGATATTCTAACATAATACACTGATGCCTAAAATTCATCAAATGCTTTCCATTTCTTGCACTTTTAAAACAGCACATATATTCCTTAAATAAGATCATTATCTGATTTACTTACAGGTTCCAGAAGAGAGTAGTAAATGCAGAAGCCTGGTTTTGACGCCAGATACTCATCGGATCGGAATCGTATCCTGACTTGATTTGCCTTCGATATCTGTTTTCCTGGAACTACGTTGGAGCCACACCACCGTCCAATAATGGTGCCATCACTTAGATCTTCAATTTCTACAAAATCAAACCTAAAGGAGAGATAGCCTTATCAAACGTGGCTTAGATGCAAATGAGCTGTATTCAGATTCAGCAAAGTAACAGATCCACCAATTTTGCAGTGTTCTCCAACTCAAAGCCTGGAGATTGTTGATGACAATACCATCATACAAATGCTTAACATGCTCAAATCAAATTCCACCCCATTATTTTAATGGAGGCATTAGTCCATTTAAAATGAATGGGTTAATGTCGCACAGCTTTAACAGAGAAGAACATTTTGTAAATACATTAAGCGTTTATGATCACATCACCAAGAGGGATTTCCAGAATGGGATCTCAAACCCATTTAATTTGAAATATCCAAAAAGCTGCATTGAGGAATTAAATATTTCTATATATTAAGGAAAGCAGTTCCATAGTTAAATTAAATCAAAGTGTTATACAAAATATCATATCGCCATAATTATAAAGTATTTATTATGAAAACAAGTAAGCTTCAGCAAAAGGTCTATAAAATAAGCAGGAGCTGCACTTGTAATTCCAAGATATAAGATAAATAATACATGCTTTAAATAATTCAAGTTAACAACTGGTTTATCAGAGCTGCATCAGCTGGTTGTAGCTTGGATGAATTGTTCGCTGAATCAAATGCCAGCACTGTGCCAGAAAAAATATGGACTTGACAAGTACTATTGAAGTACAAAATGTAAGAGGGCACTAAGTGGAAAACATCTGACGTGCACATCCATTTTCCAGATCATCTAGAGCTATTGTACGAATTACACTCCACATTTGACACCATTTCAATTCCATTCATACCAGAGCCATAAGCCCTGTTTGTAACTCAGGACGCGAATCGGGTGTGTGGGGAGAGCAGGAAGCCCCCATGATGTCGCAAGCATGAGGCCTGGCAATTTTAACTCCCGGGTCTCATTTTCATCTGACTGACAGGCTGCCCACCCAATCGCATCGGGAATCAGGCACCCCAGTCACATGACATGCACACGGGGGAGGGGAGAGATCGCGGGGGAGGGGAGTGATCGCGGGGGAGGGAAGAGATCGCGGGGGAGGGGAGAGATCGCAGGGGAGAGATCGCGGGGGAGAGATCGTGGGGAGAGATCGCGGGGGAGAGATTGCAGGGGGAGAGATCGCGGGGGAGAGATCGCAGGGGGAGAGATCGCGGGGAGAGATCGTGGGGAGAGATCGCGGGGGAGAGATCGCGGGGGAGACATCGCGGGGGGAGAGATTGCGGGGGGAGAGATCGCGGGGGGAGAGATCGCAGGGGGAGAGATCGCGGGGAGAGATCGTGGGGAGAGATCGCGGGGGAGAGATCGCGGGGAAGAGATCGCGGGGGAGAGATCGCGGGGGAGAGATCGCGGGGGGAGAGATCGTGGGGAGAGAGATCGCGGGGGAGAGATCGCGGGGAGAGATCGCAGGGGGAGAGATTGCGGGGGAAAGAGATCGTGGGGAGAGAGATCGCGGGGGGAGAGATCGCAGGGGGAGAGATCGCGGGGGAGAGATCGCGGGGGAGAGATCGCAGGGAGAGAGATCGCGGGGAAGAGATCGCAGGGGGAGAGATCGCGGGGGAGAGATCGCGGGGGGAGAGATCGCGGGGAGAGAGATCGCGGGGAGAGAGATCGCGGGGGAGAGATCGCGGGGAGAGATCGCGGGGGGAGAGATCGCGGGGAGAGATCGCAGGGGGAGAGATCGCGGGGCATAGAGATCGCAGGGAGAGAGATCGCGGGGAGAGAGATCGCGGGGAGAGAGATCGCGGGGAGAGAGATCGCGGGGGAGAGATCGCGGGGAGAGATCGCAGGCGGAGAGATCGCAGGGGGAGGGATCGCGGGGGAGAGATCGCAGGGGGAGAGATCGCGGGGGAGAGATCGCGGGGGAGAGATCGCGGGGAGAGAGATCGCGGGGGAGAGATCGCAGGGGGAGAGATCGCGGGGGAGAGATCGCGGGGAGAAAGATCGCGGGGGAGAGATCGCGGGGAGAGATCGCGGGGAGAGATCGCGGGGAGAGATCGCGGGGACAGAGATCGCGGGGAGAGATCGCGGGGGAGAGATCGCGGGGAGAGATCGCGGGGAGAGAGATCGCAGGGAGAGATCGCGGGGAGAGATCGCGGGGAGAGAGATCGCAGGGAGAGAGATCGCGGGGAGATCGTGGGGAGAGAGTTCGCGGGGGGGAGAGATCGCGGGGGGAGAGATCGCGGGGGGAGATCGCGGAGGGAGATCGCGGGGAGAGAGATCGCGGGGGAGAGATCGCAGGGGAGAGATCGTGGGGGAGAGATCGTGGGGGAGAGATGGCGGGGGAGAGATCGCAGGGGTAGAGATCGTGGGGAGAGATCGCGGTGAGAAATCGCAGGGAGAGAGATCGCGGGGGAGAGATCGCGGTGAGAGATCGCGGGGGAGAGATCACGGGGGAGAGAGATCGCGGTGAGAGATCGCGGGGAGAGATCGCGGGGAGAGAGATCGCGGGGAGAGAGATCGCGGTGAGAGATTGCGGGGAGAGAGATCGCGGTGAGAGATCGCGGGGCAAAGATCATGGGGGAGAGAGATCGCGGTGAGAGATCGTGGGGAGAGAGATCGTGGGGAGAGATCGCGGGGAGAGAGATCGCGGTGAGAGATCGCGGGGAGAGAGATCGCGGGGAGAGAGATCGCGGGGAGAGAGATCGTGGGGAGAGATCGCGGGGAGAGAGATCGTGGGGGAAAGAGATCGCGGGGAAGAGATTGCGGGGGAGATCGCAGGGGAGAGATTGCGGGGGAGAGATCGCGGGGGAGAGATCGCGGGGAGAGAGATCGCGGAAGAAAGAGATCGCGGGGGAAAGAGATCGCGGGGAGAGAGATCGCGGGGAGAGAGATCGCGGGGGGAGATCGCGGGGAGAGAGATCGCGGGGAGAGAGATCGCGGGGAGAGAGATCGCGGGGAAAGATCGCGGTGAGAGATCGCAGGTGAAAGATCGTGGGGAGAGAGATCGCGGGGGAGAGATCGCGGGGAGAGAGATCGCGGGGAGAGATCGCGGTGAGAGATCGCGGGGGGAGAGATCGCGGGGAGAGATCGCGGTGAGAGATCGCGGGGAGAGAGATCGCGGGGGGAGATCGCGGGGAGAGATCGCGGGGGAGATCGCGGTGAGAGAGATCGCGGGGAGAGAGATCGCGGGGAGAGATCGCGGTGAGAGATCGCGGGGGGAGAGATCGCATGGGGAGATCGCGGGGAGAGAGATCGCAGGGAGAGATCGCGGTGAGAAATCGCGGTGAGAGATCGTGGGGAGAGAGATCGCGGGGAGAGATCGCGGTGAGAGATCGCGGGGAGAGATCGCGGTGAGAGATCGCGGGGAGAGAGATCGCGGGGAGAGATCGCGGTGAGAGATCGCAGTGAGAGATCGCGGGGAGAGAGATCGCGGGGGGAGATTGTGGGGGGAGATCGTGGGGAGAGAGATCACGGTGATAGAGATCGTGGTGAGAGAGATCGCGGGGAGATCGCGGGGAGAGATCGCGGTGAGAGATCGCGGTGAGAGATCGCGGGGAGAGAGATCGCGGTGAGAGAGATCGCGGGGAGAGAGATCGCGGGGAGAGAGATCGCGGGGAGAGATCACGGGGAGAGAGATCGCGGGGGAGAGATCGCGGGGAGAGACATCGCGGGGGGAGATCACGGAGAGAGATCGCAGGGAGGGACATCACAATGAGAGAGATCGCGGGGAGAGAGATCGCGGGGGAGAGATCGCGGGGGGAGATCACAGAGAGAGATCGCAGGGGAGAGAGATCGCGGGGAGAGAGATCGCGGTGAGAGATCGCGGGGAGAGAGAGATCGCTGGGGTGGTCAGCCAATCGGAGGAGGTGTTGGGGTCGGCTGATCGCGTGGTTGTGTAAGATCGTGGCAGGTATGTTTGAGGGGCCGGGAAAAACACTCCTGGTACTCCAGCCCACAAGCAATGCTGGAAAAACAGTTGTCATCTGGTTCTGGCAGCTTCCTGCCTTCCTTTAGCTGCTGGGTTTCTCAAGCCCGAGGAACCCAGTCCGCAACCGTTAAATTTAAATCACTGCCAAAATCTAAGGCACAGAGCCTCATTTAAATATTGTAATTGCTGACCCGCCTCTCCAGAGTGGGTTGCTTGACAACCCAAAGTCGCTGTGGTTAAATCAGAAGTAGGCGCATTTGCAGCGGGTTAGGGTCGGGTTTCAGATTTTTACAAATTTAACGCCCCCCCCGACTCCCTCCCGCTCATCGCGGGGTGGGGGGTTAAAATTACGCCCCCCCCCCCCTTACCAAGGTTGAAAACTGCAACACTCTCCAGTTTTCTTCAGGCCTCTGCCACTGAGGATCAGTTTCAAGGCTCTTGTCCACTGTGTCTCTGGCACTTGAATGTCTCCCTTGTATCTCAGTAACTCGAAGTGGGTGCAGTGCTCAAGGCCACATGATATCACTTGTGCTTCATAAATCCTATGGCATACCGACATGGGACGGACTATTATCCTATAAATAATCAAATGTTATAGAATCATAGAATCTTACAGCACAGAAGGAGGTCATGTGGCCTGTCCTGCCTATACCGGCTCTGTGAAAGATCTGTCCGATTTAAGCCCACACCCCAGCTTTTTCCTCATAACACTGCAAATTTGTCCTCTTGAAGTATGTGTCCATTGTGGCGGATCGCCACCTAAACGGGCATAACCCACTTTTCCGTCTGTGGACAATATATCGGTGAACCTTCCCTTTAAGGCACCTTACATTTAAGGCAGGAGTGGGCGGGGCTTCAGGGTTTTTCCAGAGAATTCTGGGAGCAGCTTTCTCAGCCATTTTGTGTGCCATGCAGCTGAATTAAAGTTTCTTGTTTTCCACATATGGATTCAGCCTCAACATTGGTGACCCCGACGCTCAGAACGTATTCCGAGCACTGCAATGGCGGACACGAACGCAGTTTCGAAGGTTTGGACAACGCTGCAGAACCCACCAGAGGAAGGCAAGTACGCACATCTCAGGACAGCGCTCCTTCTAAATAAATTTACGGCCTCGGCATATCAGCGAAACTGCCACCTCCTCGACCTTCCAGGCCTCGGTGATGCCTCACCGTCAGACCTCCTCTCCCTCATGCTCTCCCTCACCGACGAGTGCCCACCCGGATCCCTCTTCCGCACGCTGTTCATCCGCCAGCTCCCTCTCAGCATCTGCCCAGCGATCGCGGCGTCCGGCCTCACGAACCTGGAAGCCCTGGCCGATGAGGCCGACAAGCTGCTGTCCGCTCACTCCAGCCGCGACCTCACTCCGGACCTGGCAGCCAATGCCTGGGCGCGCCCCTCACCGGCCACCACGCAGCCACAAGGGCCTGCCACCAGGCCCACGGGGCCTTCACGCCCCACTAACCCGGGCCACTGTTACTACCACGCATGGTTCGGCGCCAGGGCACAACGGTGCACACCTCCCTGCTCTTTCAAGTCCGCCCCCGTACCAGCCCCCGCGATGGCCGTGGGCCACGCGGGCTCCCTGCTGTTCATTACGGATGACAAAACCGGCCGCCGGTTCCTGTGCGACACTGGGGCTCAGCACAGCATCATCCCGGCCTCCTCCCTCGACATCCAAAAGGACGAACGAGGACCGGCGCTGGCTGCTGCTAACGGCTCGGAAATCCGGACGTAGGGCACCCGGACAGTCACCCGTCGACCTCGCTGGTCACCGCTACCGATGGGAGTTCATCACTGCCAAGGTGCTCTCCCCCCTCATCGGCGCTGATTTCCTGTGCGCCCACGGACTACTGGTAGACATCCCCCGTCACCGCCTCGTGGACATGAACACCATGTCCCCCATCCTGGGCGCCATGGTCCCCCGTCAACCCGCCGACATGACGTCACAGTGCCACGCCCGGGCCACGGATGACTACTCGGCACTCCTGGCCGAATTCTCAGCCATTACCAATCCGACCTTCTCCGCGGAGGCCGCCAAACACGGGGCGGAACACTTCATCCCCACCACAGGCTCCCCAGTGTATGCCCACGCCCGCAGGCTGGACCCGGCCAAACTGGTGACCGCGCAGACCGAGTTTGCCACCATGGAACAGCTCGGCATCATCCGCCGCTCCAACAGTCCCTGGGCCTCCCACTCCACATCGCCCCCAAACCAGGCGGAGGTTGGCGCCCCTGCAGTGATTACCGCCGCCTCAATGACGCCACCACCCCTGATCGGTACCCCGTGCCGCACATTCAGGACTTCTCGGCTAGACTGGCCGGCCGCTCAGTCTTTTCCAAGGTCAACCTTGTGCGCGGCTACCACCAAGTCCCCGTCCACCCCGCAGACGTCCCCAAGACGGCCGTAATCACCCCCTTCGGCCTGTTCGAGTTCCTGCGGATGCCCTTCGGCCTCAAAAACACGGCCCAGGCATTCCAACGGCTCATGGACTCGGTCCTTCGGGACCTGAAGTTCCTGTTAGTCTACCTGGACGACATCCTGGTAGCCAGTTCCTCCAAGCAGGAACACCTCGAACACCTCCAATCCTGTTCGGGCGCCTCAGCGACCACGGGCTCATCCTCAGCCCAGCCAAATGCCAGTTCGGCTTGGACAAGATCGACTTCCTCGGCTACCACATCACCCATGCTGGGGCCATTCCCCTGCCCACCAAGGTGCAGGCCGTCAACAATTTCCCCGTCCCACCACCATCAAAGGCCTCCAGGAGTTCCTCGGGATGGTGAACTTCTATAACCGCTTCATCCCCAAAGCGGCGTCCCTCATGAGGCCCCTGTATGAAGCCCTCCGGGGCAGGAGCGGCAAGATGGCAGTCGAATGGACGGCAGACGCGTCCGCCGCCTTCGACTCCACCAAGACCGCGCTCGCCAACGCCACCCTGCTCGCGCACCCACGGCCCAATGCCAGGGTAGCGTTCTCCACGGACGCCTCCGACCACGCGGTCGGCGCCGTGTATGAGCAGTGGGTCGACGGCACCTGGCAACCACTTGCCTTCTTCAGCCGCCAACTACGCCCCCCGGAGGTCAAGTACAGCACCTTCGACCGCGAGCTCCTCGCGCTGTTCCTGGCAGTCTGCCATTTACGGTTTTTGCTTGAGGGCCACACCTTCACGGCGTTTGTCGACCACAAGCCCCTGACATTCGCAATGGCAAAGACAACCGACCCCTGATCCGCCAGGCAGCAGCGCCAGCTCGCGGCAGTGTCTGAGTTCACCACGGACATCAACACGTCTCTGGCCGAGACAATGTGGTAGCCGACTGCCTCTCCCGCCCCGCCATCCACGCCGCACGCCTAGCAGTTGACTACGCTCAACTCGCAGCAGACCAGATCACCGACCCTGATCTGCTCTCCGCACCCACCAACCTACCAGGGCTACGCCTGGCCGACGTCGCCTGTGGCCCGACCGCAGTCACGGTCAAGTGCGACATATCCCTATGTCAACCTCGGCCCGTCGTCCCAGCGTCCTGGCGCCGCCGGGTATTCGACATTCTCCACAACCTCTCCCACTCCGGCGCCCACGCATCCATCAAATTGGTAGCCAACCGTTTCGTCTGGCGCGGCCTTCGCAAGGATGTGCGTATTTGGGCCAACTCCTGCCTAGCCTGCCAACGGGCCAAGGTACAGCAACACACGAAAGCACCCCTCGAGGAGTTTACCGTCCCCTCGCGGAGATTCGACCACATCCACGTGGACATCGTCGGGCCCCTGCCGCCGTCGCAAGGCCACACTCACTTGCTGACCATCGTTGACCGCACCACACGCTGGCTGAGGCAATTCCACTGACCTGTACTACCACCGCCGACATCGCCAGAGCCTTCGTCAGCACCTGGGTCGCACGGTTCGGCGTCCCCTCCGACATGACGTCGGACAGAGGTCCGCAATTTACCTCTGAACTCTGGACCGCCGTTGCATGCAATCTTGGGGTGACCATTTACCGCACCACAGCATACCACCCCCAAGCCAACGGACTGTGTGAGCGGTTCCACAGATCCTTGAAGGCATCTCTTCGAGCCAGCCTCCAAGACGGCGCCTGGACCGACCGACTTCCGTGGGTCCTCCTCGGCCTGCGCACCGCGGTTAAAGAAGACCTCCACGCATCGGCAGCAGAGCTCGTGTACGGTCAGCCACTGCACGTACCCGGCGAGTTCCTGCCCACCACCACGACACCCTGGTCAGCCGACCAGCAATGCCACGACTTCGCCTCACCGGCGCTGCAGTTCGCCCTGGTGCCCATTGCTTGACACGGTGAATCCACCTCACACGTCCCACTAAGCCTGCACCAGGCACGGTTTGTTTTCGTCCGGCGCGATGCCCACCGCGGACCCCTTCAACCCCCGTACGACGGGCCCTACAAGGTGCTACAGGCTGGGGACAAATTTTTCACCCTGCAAGTGGGCGACAGGACCGAAAAAGTGTCGGTTGACCGACTCAAGCCAGCACACTCGGAGCCCGGTGAGCAGGTCCCTGTAGCTCGTCCACCTCCACGCGGCCGACCTGCCCTCAAGCCGGTTCACCCGGCTGCTCCATGCCCGGCCGTTCCACGTCCACCGGCGTCCTACAAGAGCCGCTCCGGCCGGCCCATCAGACCGCCGCACCTCCTAAGCAGATTCTGGGGGGAGCTGTGTGGCGGATCGCCACCTAAACGGGCATAACCCACTTTTCCGTCTGTGGACAATATATCGGTGAACCTTCCGTTTAAGGCACCTTACCTTTAAGGCAGGAGTGGGCGGGGCTTCAGGGTTTTTCCAGAGAATTCTGGGAGCAGCTTTCTCAGCCATTTTGTGTGCCATGCAGCTGAATTAAAGTTTCTTGTTTTTCACATATGGATTCAGCCTCCATTCGTGTTTCGCGGCAGCCTCAACACCATCGCCTTTTGAAAGTGCCGATGGAATCTGCTTCCACCACCCTTTCAGGTAAAATGTTATAGATCTTATCAACCCTCTGTGTAAAAAAATTCTCATTTCCCCTGATTTTCTTTGACCAATTATTTTAAATCTATGATCTGATGCCTAGAGTTGTACCATCCTCCAGCTGAGGCCTAACAAGTGATTTGGAATGACTTCCTTGTTTTTGTATTCAATGGCCCGATATAGTCGGTGACCCAAATAATGCAGCTCACTGCATGGTTGCCATGAAGTGAGGAAGGGGGATCACCAGTTGCTTTCACTCCAAGCAGTGAAGGGTAATAGATTTTTGAGGAAGGGAAAATGTACTGCTTGCCCCTTGAAGATAAAGGGGTTGATTATGATTTAGTTTCTGCTAGTAGCGTAGATCCGCATCAGACACAAGGGCCATTCTGCTTATTTTGCACCCAATCTGCTCAGCACAGAGTCATGCAGTTGGTTTTTCGCCACTTGGAAAGTGCATGAGACACTGACAGGCCCCGATTTTAACTGCTCCTACCTGGCAGAAACTGGTTGGAGGAGCAATTAAAATTAGCCCAATGATCCCACTTCCTTCCCACGGTGTCCTCATATTAAACTGCTCTTTTTAGCAGGCGAGCAGGACACCCACAGGAAGGAAGTGGGGTCCTGCTTTAAATATGCAGATTGAGTCCAATGATGTCATCGGACAGACCCCTCACCCAATCCTGGCTCCGTTCACAGACCCCACCCCCACCTTCCCGGTCGCAGCCCCAAGCATTGAAACACTCCCCACCCCTTCCTGAACGCGGCCCAGAGCTTTCCCCACTACTAACTGGCAGAGACTGTCCCCAGGGGTCCCCAGCTGCGGCCTCCTGCTGCTTGTTTGCACTCCCGCACACCAGCCAAACTGTCAATCTGCACAGCTGCAGCACCGGAGACTGCAGCATTTTGTAAATGATGTTAAGATCAGAAGGGCCTGCACGTCCCTGGCTTTGCCGGGTTTGACATGCAGGCGCGCTCAACGCACCCTCCCCGCCTCCCTATTAATACTGGGGCCTCAGTGTCTTTAATGTGCTCGGTCCATTAAGACCCTGAAATTATGTAAATGAAGTTTTGGCTCCATAATGTGCTCAGAGCATCTCAACAGCACTACCGTCACTTGTCACCAATATACAGCAAGCACTGGCTGGTTAGTCTGTTCAACCATATTGGGTCACAGAATTATAAAACGCTACAGCACACAAACAGTTGGCGGCCAATAAAATCTACACCAATGTTTTTCTCCACATGAGCCATCTGGTCTAATCCCACTCTCCTTCTCATCCATCAGCTTTAATTTTCTTTCTTTTCAAGCAACTATCCAATTCCTTTTTTTTTAAATGATGGACTCTGCTTCAACAATGGTTTATGTCACTTTATATTCTAGCCGTCCACTGTGTATTTTTTTCTTTTTTTTGTGATTATCTTGTACTACCACCTTTAATCAGCACACCAAGATCCCTCTCCTCCTCTACTCCATTTAAAATCTTAGGGGGAAGAATTCGTGGCTGCCACGAGAGTTGCTGGACACTGGCAACTTGGGTTAACGGCCGCTGAAAATCGACGAAGCGTTACCAGGGAAAAATTCACGCTGGGGCTAAAGATTTTTAGCCCAGCGCTAATTTACCATGTCACGCCCTCCTGGTGGCATGGGAGTCAAAGTTCCCGTCTGAAGCGGCGTTCCAGCTTCTAACAGCCTCTGGAAGCGAGGCTATGAAGTTCATTAGGAATTGTGGGAAATTAAAAGGGCTATGAATTAAAAGGGCTTCTGAACTAATAAAATTAAAATGAAGTGAAAAAATGCAATTTTCAGCCCTTACTGCCTTTCAAAAAAGAATTTACATTAAAAAGACCCAAATGGGAGTCTTCAGCACTTAACGCTGAATTCCTTTCCGAACCTCAAAAAATGGGGCAAGTGCTTCAGCACTAACACAAATGGCTCAGCAAGCCAGGGAAGGGGCACCCAGGGTCTCGCACGCTGCACTCCAGCTTTGTGCAGGGGGTCAACACCGTAAGAGAGGTCCTCAACCCACAGGGGCCAGGAGGCCCTCCAGAAAGAAGGATGTGGGACCAGATCGCCGAGACAGTCACTGCCAGCAGTGTCACCCCCACCATCTGGCTCCAGTGCCCAAAGAAGCTTCATGACCTCAGACCACTGGTCAAGGTCAGTGAATGCATCTTCAAAAGCCGACTCCTACCAACTGAATCACTAGCCTCACACACTGCTCAATGCACGACTCCCCCCACCACCACCAATCACTCACCTACCAACAATCTGCATCAATCACGAGGCACATCTCCCATTCCTAGCCTCACCTCACCATCTTGCTGGCCATTCTTGGCAGGGGCATGGCTGAGCCCTTGGCCAGCAGCGGGGCGGAAAGGATACAAGATGCTGGTATCCTCATACGTTATCCTCCTCCTGGCATGCACCTATTTCTTTTCCGCCCTCCCCTCACCACAACTCCACCCTTGTGCCTTCCTCATTTCACACACCCAAGAAATGCAGCCTGCCCAGCCAGTGGTTGACCAAGAAAAGGGAGAGGAGAGTGAAAAAGAAGAAGAAACACCATCACTCAACTAGCAGGGCCATTTGCCGTGTCCCCCACTGAAAGTCAGCAGCCTTCCACCAGCCATGCTGCAGCCACTGGGGTAGCACTACATGACATCAGTAGGATAGGCAAAGGCACACACAAGACAGTCACTAAAAGAATGTATAAGGGTGATGAGTTGATTGCTTGGTGTCATATTGGATGGATCGATGTATAAAGTTGGATTGGAAAGTTTGCTTTTTTGGTGGCTTTTATTTCAGCTTTGTGGCCAAGAGGACGTTGTGATGGTCAGTAACAGAGGGAAGGGAAGGTGTGGGACTAATGTTGAGAGGGAAATTGGGGTTGTGGTCACTGGGACCACAGGCAGATGATTCCATCCTGGATATCGCGGCCAGAAAAGGGGTTGTCTGGGTTGCATCCTTCCTTCTGCTTCCTCCTCTTCTGCATCTTCCTCTTCCCTCTGCGAGTGAATGCTGTAAATCTGAAATGACAGCATAAAATGCTGGAAATACTCAGCAGGTCAGGCAGCATCTTAACCTGAGACGTGAACTCTGTTTCTCTCTCCTTGGATGTTGCCTGACCTGCTGAGTATTTGCAGCATTTTCTGTCTTCTCAGACAGCTTCCTTTACCATCCGAGGACTTGCAAGAGTCCAGAAACACTCCCTACGCACTTAAAAAACTTTTAACATCTATTGCAGCAAGCCACTACTTCAATAAAATCAAAACCCAGTCCAAAAGCTTAAATACAAACTTACCTGAAAGGTGTGTGTGTCCAAAAGAACATAAGAACATAAGAAATAGGAGCAGGAATAGGCCACTTGGCCCCTCGAGCCTGCTCCGCCATTCAATAAGATCATGGCTGATCTTGGGCTCAAAGCCACTTCCCCGCCCGCTCCCCATAACCCTTCACTCCCTTATCTTGCAAAAATCTGTCTATCTCCACCTTAAATGTATTTAATGACCCAGCCTCCACAGCTCTCTGGGGCAGAGAATTCCACAGATTTACGACCTTCTGAGAGAAGAAATTCCTCCTCATCTCAGTTCTAAAAGGGCGACCCTTTATTCTAAAACTGTGCCCCCGCATTCTAGATTTCCCCATGAGGGGAAACATCCTCTCTGCATCTACCTTGTCGTGTCCCCTCAGTATCTTATATGTTTCAAAAAGATCACCTCTCATTCTTCTAAATTCCAATGAGTATAGGCCCAGCCTGCTCAACCTTTCCTCATAAGTCAACCCCCTCATCTCTGGAATTAACCTAGTGAATCATCTCTGAACTGCCCCCAATGCAAGTATATCCTTCCTTAAATAAGGAGACCAAAACTGTACGCAGTACTCAAGGTGTGGTCTCACCAATACCCTGTACAGTTGTAGCAGGACTTCCCTGCTTTTATACTCCAACCCCTTTGAAATAAAAGCCAACATTCCATTTGCCTTTTTGATTATTTGCTGTACCTGCATGCTACCTTTTTGTGTTTCATGCACAAGGACCCCCAGGCCCCTCTGAACAGTAGCATTTTGTAATCTCTCTCCATTTAAATAATAATTTGTTTTTTTATTTTTCCTGCCAAAGTGTATAACCTTGCACTTTCCCACATTATACTCCATCTGCCAAATGTTTGTCCACTCACTTAGCCTGTCTATATCACTTTGCAGGTAAATGTGGATAAATGTGAGGTTATCCACTTTGGTGGCAAAAACAGGAAGACAGATTATTATCTGAACGGCAATTGATAGGGAAAAGGGGAAGTGCAACGAGATCTGGGAGTCCTTGTGCACCAGTCGCTGAAGGTAAGCATGCAGGTGCAGCAAGCGGTTAAAAAGGCAAATGGTATGTTGGCCTTCATAGCGAGAGGATTCGAGTACAGGAGCAAGGATGTCTTGCTGCAGTTGGACAAGGCCTTGGTGAGACCACACCTTGAGTATTGTGTGCAGTTTTGGTCGCCTTATCTGAGGAAGGATGTTCTTGCCATGGAGGGAGTGCAGCGAAGATTCACCAGACTGATACCTGGGATGGCAGGAATGACGTATGAAGAGAGATTGGGTCGATTAGGCTTATATTCGCTAGAGTTTAGAAGAATAAGAGGGGATCTCATTGAAACTTATAAAATTCTAACAGGACTAGACAGACTAGATGCAGGAAGGATGTTCCCGATGGCGGGGGAGTCCAGAACCAGAGGTCACAGTCTGAGGATAAGGGGTAAGCCATTTAGGACTGAGATGAGGAGGAATTTCTTCACCCAGAGAGTGGTGAACCTGTGGAATTCTCTACCACAGAAGGCAGTTGAGGCCAATTCATTAAATATATTCAAGAAGGAGATAGATATATTTCTTAAGGCTAAAGGGATCGAGGGATATGGGGAGAAAGCAGGGACAGGGTACTGAATTTGGATGATCAGCCATGATCTCATTAAATGGCGGAGCAGGCTCGAGGGGCCGAATGGCCTACTCCTGCTCCTATCTTCTATGCTTCTATGTTTTGAGTCCTCTGAACAACTTGCTTTCCCAGCCATCTTTGTATCATCCGCAAACTTGGCTACATTACACTCGGTCCCTTCATCCAAGTCATTAATGTAGATTGTAAATAGTTGAGGCCCCAGCACCGATCCCTGTGGCACCCCACTAGTACCCGTTTGCCAACCGGAAAATGACCCATTTATCCCCACTCTCTGCTTTCTGTTAGTTAGCCAATTCTCTATCCATGCTAATATATTACCCCCAATTCCGTGAGCTCTTATCTTATGCAGTAACCTTTTATGTGGCAACTTATCAAATGTCTTCTGAAATCCAAATACACCATATCCACTGGTTCACCTTTGTCCACCCTGCTCGTTACCTCCTCAAAGAACTCCAGCAAGTTTGTTAAACATGATTTCCCTTTCATAAAACCATGCTGACTCTGCTTGACTGCATTATGATTTTCCAAATGCCCTGCTACTGCTTCCTTAATGAAGGACTCCAGCATTTTCCCAACGACAGATGTTAGGCTAACTGGTCTATAGTTTCCTGCTTTCTGTCTCCCTCCTTTCTTAAATAGGGGTGTTACATTTGCGGTTTTCCAATCCGCTGGGACCTCTCCAGAGTCAAGGGAATTTTGCAACCAATGCATCCACTATCTCTGCAGCCACTTCCTTTAAGACCCTGGGATGCAGGCCATCTGGTCCAGGGGACTTGTCATCTTTTAGTCCCATTATTTTACCAAGTACTATTTCCTTAGTGATAGTGATTGTCTTTAGTTCCCCCCTCCCTGTGGCCCCTTGATTATCCATTATTGGGATGTTGTTAGTATCTTCTACCGTGAAGACAAATGCAAAATATTTGTTCAGAGTCTCTGTCATTTCCCCGTTCCCCATTATTAATTCCCCAGTCTCATCCTTTAAGGGACCAATGTTTACTTTAGCTACCCTCTTCCTTTTTATATACCTGTAGAAGCTCTTACTATCTGTTTTTATGTTTTTTGCCAGTTTACTCTCATAATTCATCTTCTCTCTCTTTATTATTTTTTTAGTCATCCTTTGCTGGTTTTAAAACATTTCCCAATCCTCTGGTCTCCCACCAATCTTGGCAACATTGTATGCCTTCGTTTTCAATTTGATACCATCCTTTACTTCCTTAGTTAGCCATGGATGCTGCTCTCTTCTCTTAAAATCTTTCTTTCTCACTGGAATATATTTTTGTCGAGAGTTATGAAATATCTCCTTAAATGTCCGCCACTGCATTTCAACTGTCTTACCCTTTAATTTATTTTTCCAGTCCACTTTAGCCAGTTCTGCCCTCATGCCATTGTAATTGCCTTTGTTTAAGATCAGGACACTGGTTTGAGATACAACTTTCTCACCCTCCAACTGAATTTGTAATTCAACCATGCTATGATCATGCTTTCCTAGAGGATCCTTTACTATGAGTTCATTTATTAATTCTGTCTCATTACATAGTACCAGATCCAAGATAGCCTGCTCCCTGGTTGGTTCCATTACATACTGTTCTAGGAAACCATCCCGGATACACTCTATGAACTCCTCCTCAGGGCTACCATGGCCAGTTTGATTTGTCCAATCAATAAGGAGATTAAAATCACCCATGATTATTACCGTACCTTTTTTACAGGCCTCCATTATTTGTTGATTTATACTCTGTCCAACAGCATTGTTACTGTTCGGGGGCCTGTAGACTACGTCCACCAGAGACTTTTTCCCTTTATTATTTTTTATCTCCACCCAAACCGATTCTACAACTTGATCTTCTGAGCCAATATCACTTCTCACCACTGCACTGATCCCATCTTTTACCAACAAAGCCACCCCACCTCCCTTTCCTTTCTGTCTATCCTTCCGAATTGTCAAATACCCTGGAAAATTCAGTTCCCAGCCCTGATCACCTTGCAACCACGTCTCTGTAATGGCGATCAGATCATACCCATTTGTATCTATTTGTGCCGTCAACTCATCTATCTTGTTACAAATGCTCAGTCCCTTTAAGAGGCGCTGACAATGGGCTGGATTTTGCCAATGGGGAGCTTTTGGAGGCGGGACTCCCACTTGTCGGGTTTCAGTCCTGCCTCCATCTATTTGTGGCCAACCCACGCTATTTTCCCTTGATTGACCTTGTTAAGCCCGCCCAGCGGGCTTAGCAGGCCAACTAAGGGGAAGTCGGTTACAGAGAACGTCAACGTATGACATTTCATCTGTCAAAAATTTTTGACAGATGAATTGTAATCATTTGACAGCTCTGTGAAGCTGTCAAACACTGACATTCTATGTAGTTTGATGAGTTCTTGTATTCAAGACTCATCAAACCTCTTTCTTTAGCAGAAATCAGATGGTTGTTGCATTGGAGAATGCAGCAGCCATCTGCTATCTCTACCGCGGAGGTGCGAGACTCTCCGCATACCCAACTCTTGAAGCCTGCAGGAAGAAACAAAGGTAGGTAAACTTTTTCTAACACTTTCCACTTACCCCACATATTCACCTCTCCACACTTGCACCCATCACTTACCTTCACAGCTCACTTTTGCACCCCTCCGATTCCCGCAGACCCACTACTCACCTCGCGGGGTTCGCAGCCTTCAGGAAGCCCGCACTTGCATGGGTAAAATGGGGATAATCCTCTTATCTGCCTGTTAACTACCTGTTAACAGGCAGATAAGTGGCACTAATCCCCTTCCCGCCTCCAAGGAGATGGGACCAGGCGCGGGTCGGCTACCCGCCTCCTGGCAAGATGGCACGGAGGCGGGTTGGGGGCGGAATGGGCACTCGCCCCCAGATTCTGTCATTTTCCCGGCAGTCCCGACTCCATATCTGCCTCCCAAGGGCTGGCAAGATCGCGCCCAGTGCCTCTGTCAGTCTCCTGAATGCTGGGTTTACAGGGCGTGCTAGGCCCCAGCGCTGAACTCAGCGCAAATGGTCCAAGTTCGCCGTGGTGACGTTAAGTCGGCGTTGCACATCGACTGACGTCACCGCTCCCTCATTTTAATTTGCGATAGATCTTACCGACAGTGCTGCCAGGCCTAGAAAAATGGAGGGTGCCGCGGGACCTGCCAACAGCTGGCAAAAGGGTGGCGGCCGCCCTCTTTTTGTGATGTTTTTGCTGGTAATGGGTGGCGTAAAGCCTCCAAATTTTTCGCCCTTATTGTTTAAATATGTATTTCTTTTCCCGAATCGTAATTCCAGAATGTCACCTATCTGCCAATCCTGCTGAACCATCTGGTGCAGATTTTGCACCGGCATAAAAATTCAGCTGGGTGTTACACACAGAGAACAACTTGACAGGGAGAAAAACTCATGCGTAACAGAGGTCGCCCAAGCTACCATCCATTTTATTTAATGGGCAGAACGTGAGGTGGTTTTAATGCACATGTGCAATCTGCCCTACTCGATTCTCCTCTTAGTGCTGCATGCAGCCAATCCTTGATTCCCAAATGCAATAATTGGAAAATCAGAGATCTGGCAACGCCAATGGCCGCTCAATTTGCCAATGTTGTCGTACACAAATCCTCCAGTGGTACCAATAAAGCCCAGTCAGATAATTGTACATTTTGGGTGCTAAAACAACATTTTAGAGGTTTTTATTTTTTTTGGTGGGGGGGAAGGGAACATCTTACAACATGCCCAAGAAAAGCTGTGCAAAATGATAGTGGTAAGCTGCATCCTGCTCAGTATTGCTATGGGCAGATGCATCTCCATGGACATGGATGATAAGCAGCTCCAAGCTGTGGAAGAGCAGGAGAGCAGTGCTGTGCTCCAGCCACCAACAAGAGGTGACGCACCGCTGGAAGGGTGCCAGCTGGGTCTTCTACTGAGAGCTGCAATTGGGCACTGTTGCTTTCTATTGGCTTATATTTCTAAGAGGTAATTCGCGATTCAGCACCCCCAGTGCGTTACATCACTCACAGGAAATCCATCTCGGGAAATTGTGAGCACTCAGCTGGGATATTTCCATGATGCAGTCCCCGTGAGTGCTGCTCTCCGCTGGGAGCACTGGATTGCTGAATCACTCCATAATGCCAAAATAAACAATTTGCTTCATCAATAAATTTATTGCAGAGAACTATATGTGTATGTTAAGTTTACTTTTGAACAACTAATTCTTTATTTTCTACATAATGAAAGATGACAGTCTGCAAGGAATATTAGAAGTGAATTAATATTTGTTTGTGTTTGAAACTCCAATTAAATATTGGGAAGACCGAAGCCATTGTCTTCGGACCGAAGCCATCAATTCCATCCCCCTCTCTGCCACTGCATGAGGCTAAACCAGACTGTTCGCAACCTTGGCTTCCTATTTGACCTTGCACTGATCCTATATCCTCTACACCACCAAGACCACCTACTTCCATCTCCATAATATCACTCGTCTCTGCCCCTGCCTCAGCCCATCTGCTGCTGAAACCCTCATGCTTGTGTTACTTCTAGCATTCACTATTCCAATGCTCTCCTGGCCGTCATCCCATCTTCCACCCTCCATAAACCTGAGCTCATCCAAAACTCTGCTGCCCCTATCCTGACTCGCACCAAGTCCCGTTCATTGGCTTCCGGTCCAGCAACACCTCGAATTTAAAATTTGCATCCTTGTGTTAAAATCCCTCGCCCCTCCCTATTTCTGTAACCTCCTCCAACCCTACAACCCGCCGAGATCCTTGCCCTCCTCCAATTCTGGCCTCTTGTGCATCCTCGATTTCTTTCGCCCCACCATTGGCAGCCGTGCTTTCAGTTGCCTCGGTCCTAATCTCTGGAATTCTCTCCCAAACCTCTCCACTTTTCTCTCCTCCTTTACTATACTCCTTAACACCAACTTTTGGTCATCTGTCCTAATAGCTCTTTATGTGACTCGTTGTCAAATTTTGTCTGATAATGCTTCTGTGAGTAACTTGCGACTTGTTGATGTGGCCCATGAAAAGTGCTCCCTTAGTTGAAGAAGTACTACCTGAGCGGCACATCAGCAGCCAGAGCAGGAGATACAAAAAGATTGCTGTCTGTATCTACAATTTGCCTTGATGTACATGCATCAATGCCAAGGGTCTCCATTGGTGGTGCCATTGTGGGCTCCTTGAAAGAAAAACTTACATTTAGAGAGTGCTTGGCCTCGATTTTAATTTTGCGACACACTGCGAGCGGGAGGGTCCAATAGCACACGGGAAACCTGTCTGTGGATTTTTAACTCAGCCACCTCATTATAATTTTACCATCCAATCAGCAGCAGCGGGCATGATGTGGAACCGCATGACACGATCTCAACTGCAGTATTTAAAGGGACGCTCCAAACATGCAATTTGAAGGGGTTGGAGTTGGGAACCAAAGAGAAACAAGTGTCAGAATGGAGTCCAGACAGATAAAGGCAGTGCCTCGTTTCAGTGACGCCTCCCTGGATGTGCTGCTGGGGGCTGTGAGGAGTCGGCGAGAGATACTCTTCCATAGCAACGGGAGGAAGAAGCCTGTAGCTGAGACCAAGAAGGCGAGGTTGGAGGTATCAGAGGAGGTCAGCAGCAGGGGCGTGGTGCCACGCTCCTGGATTCAATGCAGAAAGCAGTTTAATGACCTAAGCAGGTCAGGAAAGATGAGTACAGTGGCACATTCACCTACATCCCGCTGTGCGCATGACCCCACACCTCATTCTGCCTTGTCAAGCCGACTCCATCACATCACTCCTCACACCCACTTAGCTTGCAGGTGCACTCATCCTCCTCTTTCTATTCACTTCCCCACATCCCCATCTATCCATCCACCACTGCCACTCACCCGCATCCTTATGCAATGTCATGCCTCTCCCTCAGAGTCACCCTTACAAAATGCACTCCATCCATCGGATGAACACATGCCATTACACTCACTCTTCCAGGAGAAAAGAACACAGAGCACCAGGGAGAGGGGGTGAACCGGAGGGGGCACTCCAAACATCTCGCAGCTGACAAGCGCAGCGGAGGATGAACTGGAGATCAGTGGACTTTCGGAGCCCCTGGCTGTTGGAGATGGGGAGACAGAGAGCTCCCAGCTACCTGGTGACACAATTAATGAAAAGCCACCCACATGTCATACGCCACTCAGTCATGTTGACTTGATTCCAACAGCGAGTGAAATCTGATCAGCTTCACAATGATAACTTGCAACATATTCTTACCTTGCCAGGACTAATTCATGTGTTTTATCCCCCACAGGGCCTTCACATGTGCAGCAGCAGTCGGTGGAGGTCGCTGACGACAATTCTTCAGAGAAGCTGAGTCCTTCTGAGGGTGCACTGTCACAGCACTCACACAGACCATGCACCAGCTCAGATACTCACACTTCGGTGGGATCAGTAAGGCAGAAAATTGGTTTTCACCTGGTGATTCACACATCGCAAGTGAACAAGTGCAGATGGTGGAGACAGGGGCAGCAGTGGCGAGTCCACGTCAGAGGCTCCAGGACGCTCCAAGCTCTGCTCAGCTGGACACAGATGCTGTACCTTGGGGGTTGTTGATGAAGAGGAGAATCATTGAGCAGAAAGATGAGAGGAGTCCACCTCAAGCATGAGGGAGGTGATGTCGCAGGCCACTGAGCTGATGTCTTCTTCCATGGATAGAGTAGCCAGCGCCATGGACCGTCAAATGCTCCAATCAAAGGAGTCCATGCACGCCTTCAACACCACCATGCAGACTCTGGATGTCAACATGTCTGCCACCTTAAATAGGTTGACAGATGCCTTGACCTTACAGGGCCGCACTGATCTGCACCAAAGTGTTCTCCAGTACAGTGGTAGCAGTGATGTGCCGCTGGTGCATAAGAGGAAGATGGCGCAAGGGGTCATGGAAGTGGGGACTCCACTCAAAGCGCTTTGACTTCTCACCCACAGCCCACCTCTCAGTCAGTAGCCCACATGCTGCCTCGCCTCCCAATGGCTGAGTCTGCCCTTGCACAGGTGCAGGTGGAGCAGGCTTTGGCGGGGCCCTTACGGGCTCCAAAACAGGGATCTGAGCAGCCTGTAGCTACCTCTGCTGAAGCCACACAGGTTGCACCACATAGGAGTAGCAGAAAAAGGAAGAGTAAGGCTTTGTAGTTGCACAAGGGTGTCTGATAAAATGTTGTTTTGATATGTTTTTGTTATTTATTCAGATCACATAAATGTTATTCATCTTCACCACTTTCCTGTCTTGTCCATTTTTGGTTGCTGGGTGGTAAGTGGCCTTCTATCTTATTTGATGATGAATGTGAAGACATGAATTCATGGGGACCAATTGGGGGGGATGTTCAAGGGGTGGTTGATTGGTTGCAGGTCTGCTTTGTGTCAGTGGCCCCCAGGTCCAGCAGAGAGGAGGTCTTCTTCTAGGAGGCTGCAGATGTCTGACATCACCTGACGTGACATCATGAGCCTCCTGAGACACTGGTGTTCGAACATGTCAAGGAAACTGATCTTCTTACTGTAGATCCTGTTTTCTTGGTAGTGCCTCCTTCAAGCTGCCTCTCTCTGCTGGTCCTCTCTCTGCTAATTCCCTCTCTGCTGTACTGCTACAGGTCTGTTGCTAGTCATCTTGTTCCTCATCTGAGGTCCAATCTAAGGCAGCATAAGCGACACCCTTAAGTGACATTCTGATGTGATAGAGCAAACCTCCAAAGTGTAGAAAGTAACCTCTGAATTGTACAAAATAACCTCTCAGCAAAAGTACTGTGAACAAACTCTTTCCCACTGGCAGGTAAGAAAGCAGCTGAGTACTGAATATTTATTGGCATCTTTCCCTGGGATTGATTCAGTCCCCTCAATTGCCGCTATGTACTCACCTTGGTTTCATAGGCGAATTCCGGGAAACCCATGGACCCGACGTTAAGCTCAAACATCTGTGTTAATATCGCTCTAATTGAGCGATTAGCATATGGTAATTGACAACCCGCCTCTCCTGAGGGTGTTGCTCGCAGGCAGCCTAGCGTGGGAGTCAAATGCAGGAGTCGGTGGGTTGGAGCCGGCTTCCCGACGCGCTGTCAATTTCGCTGTTTTTAACCCCCCACCCGCACCCAAACCCACTCACTCCTGCAGATTAAAATTCAGCCCCTTGTTACAGCAAGATGTCAAAAAGAGCTTCACAGTCAATGAAATACTTTTGAAGTGAAATCTCTATTCTATAGGCACATTTGCGCACAGCAAGGTTCCACAAACAGCAATGAGATCAATGAAGAGTTAATCTGCTTTGGAGGTGTTAGTTAAGGAATAAATGTTGGTCAGGACACCAGGAGAACTCCCCTGCTGTTCTTTGTTATGAGAATTTTATGTCCGCTTGAATAGTTACATAGCATTACATAGAATCTACAGCACAGAAACAGGCCATTTGGCGGTGTTTATGCTCCACATGAGCCTCCTCCCACCCCTCTTCAACATATCCTTCTATTCCTGTCTCCCTCATGTGCTTATCTAGCTTCCCCTTAAATACATCTATGCTATTTGCCTCAACTACACCTTGTGGTAGTGAGTTCCACATTCTAACCACTCTTTGGGTAAAGAAGTTTCTCCCAAATTTCCTATTGAATTTATTAGTGATAATCTTATAATAAGCGTAGAATGGGATAGAATGATACAGCGCAGAAGGAAGCCATTCGGCCCATCTTGCCTGTGCAGGCTCATTCCCCTGTTCTTTCCCTATAGTCCAGCAAAATTTTCCTTTTCAAGTATTTATCCAAATCCCTTTTGAAAGGTATTATTGAATCTGTGTCCACCATCCTTTCAAGCAGTGCATTCCAGATCACACTCGTTGTGTAAAAAATTGTTTCTTCATGTGGCCTCTGGTTCCCAGTTACCTTGAATCTGTGTCCTCTCGTTACCGACCCTTCAGCCACTGGAAACAGTTTCTCCTTATTTACTCTATCAAAACCATTCATGATTTTGAACTGAAGTCTTTTATCCCTGGTACCATTCTAATAAATCTCTTCTGCACCCCTTCTAAGGCCTAAACATCCTTCCTAAAGTGTGGTGCCCAGAATTGGACACAATACTCCCACTGGGGCCTAACCAGTGTTTTATAAATGTTCAGCATAACTTCTTTGCTTTTGTACTCTATGGAGGTAATTTTAACCCCCAACAACAACAACAACTTGTATTTATATAGTGCCTTTAACGTAGTAAAACGTCCCAAGGCGCTGCGCAGGAGTATTTTAAGACAAAAAAATTGACACCGATCCACATAAGGATAAATTAGGGCAGGTGACCAAAAGCTTGGTCAAAGAGGTAGGTTTTAAGGAGCATCTTAAAGGAGGAAAGAGAGGTAGCGAGGCGGGCAGGTTTAGGCAGGAAATTCCAGAGCTTAGGGCCTAGGCAACAGAAGGCACGGCCACCAAAGGCTGATTGATTATAATCAGGGATCCTCAAGAGGGCAGAATTAGAGGAGCGCAGATATCGCGCGGGGTTGTGGGGCTGAAGGAGATTACAGAGACAGGAAGGGGCGAGGCCATGGAGGGATTTGAAAACAAGGATGAGAATTTTGAAATTGAGGCGCTGCTTAACCGGGAGCCAATGTAGGTCAGTGAGCACAGGGGAGATGGGCGAACAGGACTTGGTGCGAGTTAGGACACGGGCAATCGAGTTTTGGATGACCTCAAGTTTACGTAGGGTGGAATGTGGGAGGCCAGCCAGGAGTACATTGGAATAGTCAAATCTAGAGGTAACAAAGGCATGGATGAGGGTTTCAGCAGCGGATGAGCTGAGGCAAGGGCGGAGACGAGCGATGTTACGGAGGTGGATGTAGGCAGTCTTTGTTATGCTGCTGATATGTGGTCGGAAGCTCATTTCAAGTTGCGAACAGTGTGATTCAGCCTGAGACATGTTAGGGAGATGTTAAACGCAAAACATTGAGTACCAATGATGTCTCTAAGTACCTCACTCTCATGGTTGGCTACAACCAGCCTACAAACAAATTGAAAATGCAATGACTGGATTCCAAAGTTGTCAAACACAGAGAAGTGTGGTGGCAGAAAGAATTTGCCTGCATAATCTTTAGATAAAGCTGTAATTTGAGAAAATGTTCAAAATAAATCTTTGATGAATTGAACTAAATTGCGCAGAGAATTAGAATAATGATCTTTCATTTGTAGCACCTTGGTATAAATTCAATTGAGACTAAAGGAATAAAATTCTGCTCCCTCTGCTGGTTGTAAAGGCCCCAGGTGAAATGAGTTTGGGAAGTCTCATTCCAATTCCTTATTTACACAACTTTGCAACACCAAGTTGTCCATTACTAAGCTTTAATATTACCTGTACTCTGTCTTAGTAATGTAGTGACAGAAATGACCTTGAAAGGCCCCCCAAAATTGGTGGGGGCCACATCCAGGTGTAAGTGTGGATCCGCCTGCCTGTGGCTACTGCTAGTAACCCGAAAGTTCATGAAAACAGAGGCCAACGCCAGGAGAAAGAGGCTTTCAACAATGTGAGGTGCTTCTGTGGTGTGCCCCAACTCCACTGGAAACACTGGTGGTAGCTGACCGGCTCATAGTGGCAGCTGTTGGGAATCCCCCACAAAGAAGAAGAAGAATCTGCCTGCTGAGTAGCATCTTTACAAAGAAGCTGCTTCAAATCCCCCCAAAATAATTATGGGCCCCCCATCTTCAAAGATCCAGCCCCAACCCCGGCCTGAACTCCCAGGTGGGCCCCATTTCCTCCCCTTTTGCTCCTGCGCCAATTGTAAGCCAGGTCCCATCTGAGGGGCCTAGAAGTGGCAAATCTCAACATCGGAAGGTTGTGGGCCAACTCCTTTATGTTGATGGCCTTTATGGTGTTGCTGTGGGGTGGTGCCAAACTGGAGCATCATGTGGCAGCTGTAAGGGTGTACAGCGTCAAGTGAAGTAAATCAGGCCATGGTGAGGCCAGCAACGTGCTCAGGTGTTGATCACCCACCACCATCCCCCCACCACCCACCCCACCTGCCACCACCCCTCCCCCGCCCCACACCCCACCAGCCAGCACCCCACCCCCACCCCGCCCCCCACCCCCCACCCCACCCGCCACCACCCCTCCCCCGCCCCACACCCCACCAGCCAGCACCCCAACCCCACCCCCCCCCACCCCACCCCCACCCCTCCCCCGACCCCACCCGCCACCACCCCTCCCCCGCCCGCCTCCATTCCCCCCTCCCCCACCCCCCACCCCACCCACCACCACCCCTCCCCACCCCCCACCCCACCCAACACCCCTCCCCCGCCCCACACCCGCCACCACCCCTCTCCCACCCCCCACCCCACCCACCACCACCCCTCCCCCGCCCCCCCACCCCACCCACCACCACCCCACCCCCGGCCTCCACCCCACCCCACCCGCCTTCACCCCCCCCCGCGACTCCACCCGCCACCATCCCCCCACACCTCCCACTCACCCACCACAAGGCCATCCAGAATCATGGGAGAAAGGCCAGGACCCAGCATAACTGGGACCCAAGATAGAAACTGCTTATTAAAAAGACTTTTTACTAAAATAGTTTTGTTACACTCTTAGTAACAGGTGAACAGCAGGCAAGTAAAGGAATCAGAAATGTTTATGTTGCTGCTAGTTTCCTGTTTGGTGTCACTTTGGCCCAAGCGCATAAAAGGATATTGGTCTGCAAAAATTAATTGTCATATTTTAGAGAGTTGTCAGCGTGATGCTTTCAGAATTAGCCAGCTCTTGTGTGACATCCCTAGGGTGTCTTCCTTTTTCTCAATTTTCTTCATTAACTGTCCTCAAGACATTAATTCATCCTAGGGCGCCAGCAGCCCTCTTCAGGTGCAAGCTTTGAGGGGGAGTCTCAGTGAGCTGTTTGATTATCAGGCATCAGAGCCAAATCCAATTCAATCCTCACCTGGCAACCACATACATACACTCTAGAGATCACTGTATGGCAATCTGGAGCAGGAATCTGAGATGATTTTGCCACTGCCTTTCCTGGGACACTGAAGCCAACTATATCAGTCCCACTAGCAGCCTGAGACCAGCTAACTCAGTACAGACCAAAGATTAATCTGCTGGCCTTCTTGGTCCGTATGGCTCTGAACTACAGTACACTGTGCATTTATCCAATGAGGCTATAGGGGTGCAAACCCTGGATATTTTACAGCTATTGCTGGTGTTTCTTTCATCTGTCCCTCAAAGAAGGAGTTCACCCTCCTAAGTTAGACCTAACAGCTTCTCCTGGAGATCTTCAGGAACACTTTTAAGAGGTAATTGTAGAAATTCCCACTCCTGGCATAGAGCTTCGCCCTCCAGGAATACATATCTGTAGCTGGAAATGTTGCTCCTTGGCTGGAACACAAATTCATAAAAGACAGCCCTGAAAATCCACCATCATTAAGGCAGATTCAGGATACTATTGGGGCAAGTGGGGGCAGATTTTGGGGTGGAAATTGTATACAGCAAGGGGATGAAATTCAACTTTGGGCGGTAATGGTTCAGCCGCGGTTTCACCTCAATGGTAATGAAAAGGGTGTACAATGGGCAGCAGATCCACCGCTGTACATTCCGCGCACCTGCTCACATTGAATTTACCAGAAGTGTTGGGGTTTCTGGGAGGAAGGCACAGGTGGGTGCTTCTTGCACCTGCTCCTGCAGGCCTGAAGTTCACAGATGGCGGCCGATATTCACATCAGTCTCACCTCTGATGCCTCCAAAGTATAGCGTGCCTGCAAGAATCAGCTGCACAGCACTTTGAAGAAGTGGAGCTCACAAGACTGTTTAAGGCCAGTTTCCTCACAGCAGCTGGTCACAAAGCTTTGTTCAATTCCCTTGATTTTTCCTTGTGTGTCCCTTTCCTATGTCTTTTCACTATATTCGTTAATTGAGTGTTCTTTTACTGTCTTGTTAGTGCCTTACTTAGATGATTACTTAGATCGTCTAATGGTCTCCTGCTTTTTATCAAATTGTTTACAGGTCATTCAACCTATTAACTGTCTCTCTGCGACTGGAGTATTTGTTGTTCCTCCCCCTTTACTGGAATGCTTGCTTATCTTTCAGTTTCAGATGCTGATGCCTCTGCTGTATTTTTCCTGCCTTTTCTGTTTTTGTTTTAGATTTCCAGCATTTGCAGTTGTTTATTTTATTTGTAAAATATTTGATGGTTTGGATTGAGCGACGTTATACTTTAAAATCGAATTACACTTTGAAGATGTCAAAAGTGCTTTTGGCACTTAAATACAATGAAGCTTGTGCAGAAAGAGAATTAGGTCTGGAAATTACAGTTTCCCATATTAGCAGACAAATGTTTAAAACATTCATGTGACACTCCTCTGCCTGCTATTTTAATACAGGCACTCACCCATTTAGTTACGCATTAACTATCCATTAATATCACCAACATTAGACTCTCGTGATTTTATAACATAATAAAAGATCATAAACCTGCTTAAGTGTGAAGTGTGTCATCCATTAATGTAGCACATTGTGACTTCAATATGTTGCCCCATTTATGTAGAGCCATATAGGTTCAATGCACACTCTAAATTAGGTTGTAATCTCACCCACAGTACTGTGGGAAGTACCAAGCAGAAACCAATAACTTCCTCACAGGGAAGGAGAGCAGAAAACGTTACATCCTCTCTTGGGTTCTCCCATTCATTTACACACTGATCAAGTGTGGAATCAAAGAAGGCCTCAAATCCAGTTCCCCTCCTGACATTCTAGTTGCAGTGGTGCATATTGGAGGGGGGTGGGGAGAGGGGGGTAGTAGAGGGAGGCATCCGTCAAATAACAATAAGACAGATGTTGGCTAACTGCTCTGACAATATTTTTTCCAAATTGGGTTTTACAGTATGAATCTTTCGTCATTGGTAATGCAATGCTGTCGGGAGCGTTATTTCTGGCCTATTGTGGTTTTACAGGCACTTATTTATAAACATTCAGAAAACATAATGCACAAAAAAACCTCACAATAGGATAAAGTAGGGACACAATCAATTAATTGCACACGTTTTTGAAATGTGGTCTGACAGTTTCCCAACTGAGAAACTTGGCTACAACAGCCGGGTATTAAAAAGGCCCTACTTACAAAGTAGGTTTCAGCCTGGAAAAGACTGCATTAATCACTGTTAAGAAAGCCAATTTATTGCCACAATTGCTCAAGTCTTTGACAGTAAAACAAATATAGTAGGATGTTCTTGTTCGTAACCATGGGGATTAGCCTTAATCTGCGTATCAGGTTTACTATTTTAATAGTTGCTGGTAAGGTCATGGATTTGTTGCCAATTTTATCTTCTGTACATTGATTCTCTTAACTGAAAATGATTAAACTTTCTCCGCTGGCACAAAGCAAGATTTCTCAGATGTTATAGTTAGAGAATGTCACCATTTCCCAGATATCTTACATTATATTGGGAAGGTACCAAGCGCCAACATTATGGATGTTTTACAGCAGCAAGTGCTTTCAGTACAGGAGTGTGCTGAATGAGTTCAAGTAAATACAATTCATGACTGATTTGTGGAAACTAACAGTTTTAGTACAAAAAACTGTAGTGAATTCAAGTTTAAAAATGTTATGCTATTTTTATTTGCAATAGGACTGCCCTTCTTTAAAAGATACTTGCAGTTTTTAAATGAATCTTTGTTCTTATAATGCATTTGTAATGGTTCACTTAACACACTGTTGTATGCAGAGAACACACTATATCATTCAGTTAAAGTTAAAACAAAGTGCCCCAGATGCTATATGATAGATTTTAAGAAATAAAGTTGTGCAAAGTTCATTTTTTAAAAAGTCTCAAATTCCCACTTCCTAGGGGTAATTTTGACTTTTGGGCAATAATGTAAAACGGTTGATAACGAATCAATAGCATGTTTTACATCTATCCTGATTTAATGGAAATAAAAATTGGGAGAGATGTAAAACAGACTGCCAATTCGCTATCACCGATTTTACACTATCGCACAAAGTTAAAATGATCTCTCAGGTGCTTCCCCGCAGGAGAGACAGCTGAAATCAGAGGGCCAGTCATCGCAGATCACTAGCACACACCTCTTAGCAACTAGCCACAGAGCAGCATTTGTAGAGAGCTTTGAACAGGTTACCAACCTCTTTCTTGGCTGGAGAAGGTGCGCCGTGGAAATGAAAATCAGGAGAGATATATAACGGGCGGTTGAATCAATATTGACCATTTTACATTATCGCCCAAAGTCAAAATGACCCCCAATGACTTTAAATTATACAGGAGGAGGCAGGTAAGATTCTCCAGTGAAAGGCAGCAGTCGGATAATCAGTACAGAAAAGGAAAGAAAAAAGAAAAAGGAGAACAAAAGCTGTAAATTACACAGGGCAATAAACAAAACATTGTATATCCCAAGGCACCAATTGTTGAAGCCTTACAATGATTATAAACTACTTTTAAGTATTGTATTACAGTGCAGACAATGGCACAAAATCAAGTCTACATAGAATTTACTGAGCCTGTTTGCTGGGCCAGTGAAACTACATTCCCATGGCAACACAGTACATTGGTCTCCTTTCTGTGATTAGCACCTGGGAATTTTATGGAGTTTTATTATTTAGGACTTTTATTGAATATCAAGTATATGCACAGTGGTATAAATTAAACCTCAACACTAGGCGCAGAAGTAATTAAATATGTTTGCTCTGTACAACCATAATTAACAAATCTACCCTCTCCACACAGCAGGTATTCAAGTTACTAAAATTAATGAAGTTTTATGGCCCACACTAAATGATCAAAATCGCAAAAGTTCACCATAGGTACCCACTCCCCATCCATTATCTAAATCAACTAGAATTACTTTGTTTTCTTCGAACTGAACTCACTGATATCATTTATTTTATTTTATTAATTCCCTGAGATATTCCTCCTCTCAAGGAGATGTTTGAGCGATGACAATGGAGGCACACATTTGCAATAAAAACAGGGGGAATTTTAACTTACCCCCGCCCCGCCTGGCTGAAACCCACTTCCAGTTAAAATTCCTCCAACCTGTTATTGTTTGTCTACTGTAATGTGACCTTTATAGGTCTGTGCTTCAAGTAAAAATGCTATCTGTTTGTCAATCCTTCCTATATTTGAAAGGTAATTGAAGTAGGCAGAGGCGACACTTGTGCTAATATAAAGTGCCATCTGAGACAAATAGCTTTTTTTGCACTTTGTCATGCATGATGCAACCTGATTATCATTGTGCCATTTTCAGTCACAATCCCCACGGCATATATTTTTTCATTTAAAAAAATTGAATCTAAAATTCAACCAGTCATAAAAGATTTGGGGTCAGGGTTTCCACCAGTTTCTCACCGGAGTTACAGCGGGAGACTGGTGGAAACCCAATGGAATTTCAGCCCCTTTGTTTCAGCTAATTTTCTTCCCCTTGTCATTCAACACTGTGCCTACCCCTCTAGACTGGCAGCCTGAAATATTGTAATCTATACAGCATGGCTAGAGATCTGTGAAAACAGACTGTACCACAACAATGAGGTTGTAAAAGTCCTGCATGGTGAGTTGTCTCAAGCTGATTCCCCAATAGGATGAATATGGTCACATTCTGGTGGAATTGGCACATCTGCCTCGGCAAGGTCTACCTCGTCTGCCTCCTCCTCCTCCTCCTCCTCCTCTTCTGAGGAGGCTGTGCGCTGAGCCACTTGTTCCTCAGGCAGCGGTAAGCTACACTGCTGTGCGATGTTGTGCAAGACACAGCAGACCACGACGATTCTGGAGATCCTGGTTGGTGTGTACTGTAGGGCTACACCAGATCTGTTGAGGCATCTGAATCGCATTTTGAGCAAGCTGATGGTTTGCTCTATGATGCTTCTGGTGGAAATGTGGCTCACATTGTAGCGCTCCTCAGCTTCGTTTGATGGCCTCCTCATCAGTGTCATTAGCCACATCTTTAGGGGATAGCCCTTGTCTCCAAGTAGCCATCTGGAAAGTTGGGTTGGCGGATTGAACAGCTGAGGCACACCAGACTGCTGCAGGATGAACGAGTCATGGCAACTGCCAGGGAACTTGGCGCAAACATGTATAATATTTTTCCTGTGGTTACACACCAGCTGGACATTAAGGGAGTGGAAGCCCTTGCGGTTGACAAACAAAGCTGGGTTGTGATGGGGTGCCCTAATGGCCACATGTGTGCAGTCTACGACGCCCTGCACCCTTGGGAAGCCTGCCATATTTGCAAAGCCAACCATACGCGCGGTTATACTTGCTTGAGAAGTGGATGTAATTGTGCAACTTTGCAAAGAGGGCATCGGTAACCTGCGTGATGCAAGTGTGTGCGGCCGACTGGGAGATGCCGCTGTTGTTTTTTTTATTCGTTTATGGGATGTGGGTGATGCTGGCAAGGCCAGCATTTATTGCCCATCCCTAATTGTCCTTGAGAAGGTGGTGGTGAGTCCCCTTCTTGAACCGCTGCAGTCCATGTGGTGAAGGTACTCCCACAATGCTGTTAGAAAGGGAGTTCCAGGATTTTAACCCAGCTGCTGATGTCTGCTGCTGATCCCTGGAAGGACCCTGAAGCAAAGAAGTTGAGTGCGGTGGTGACTTTGACAGCCACTGGTAAGGAGTGTCCACCAGCTCCTCTGGGCTTCAGGTGTTGGTGCAGCATTGTGCAGATGTCAGCGACTACCTCTTGCGAAAGTCTCAGCCTCCTTTGGCACTACTGCTCATTCATGTTGAGGAAGCACATCCTCGGCCTGTAAACGCTGTGTTGGGGGTATCTCCTGCGGCGCGGTGCAGCCCTGCACTGACGCCCTCTGCCTGTGCAGCATCAGGTGGCTGAGGAGAAGGTTGGCGCTCCTGTTGTTGCTGCTGCTGTTCTGCCTTGTTCTGCTGCTGCCATGGCTGCTCTTCCTCCGATTCTGAGGACCAGGATGAGAGGCTATAAATGGTTCCCAACTGCTGGTATATATTTCAGTTGAGGAATAGATGTTATAAGCGCTCAGTCAATGTGGGGAGAGGGTTTTCAAAGGAGGACACAGTGCATATGGATCTCAGCTTAAACACTTACAAGCTCAATAGACCTGCAAAATGTGTTCCAAAACCTCAAAACACAAAGTTCTGGCATCTGAAAGTCAGCCATGTTACAGGTCCGCTTTTATGCTGCAGGTGCAGCTGTCAAGAATTCAGGTAGTTGCTGAACCCGGCACAATCAGCTGGCGTGTTTGTCGCACGATGTGCAACATGTTGTAAATGTAGTAAAATGGGAAGAGCCTCTCAAAATGGGATTATCCAGGCAGTTAACAAGCTGTTAACTACCTTAAGTGGCTCTCCCGCCGCTTGGTGTCGGGTCTGATCGGGACTCGCAGACCCGACACTATGTAAAGTTGCGTGGAGGCAGGGTGGCGGCGGGTTCATAATCCGCCGTCAATCATTTTGATTTTAACTCCGGACCTGCCTCCAAACCCGCCCTCTGAGTGCCGGCAAAATCGCGGCCTAGGTCTTTTTCTTCTATCTCCCCTCATGGCATCTCTTCAGTTTATCGTGTTCATGAAACCTCTGTGACTATGACTGTGGTGCAATATCTCTTCTATTCCTTCTCTACAGCCTATGATCATAGCCAGAGCATCTCCAGTAATGTTTTTGTTCAGCTCCTACATCATTACCTCTGGAGTCCATCAAGGATCTGTCTTTGGCCCCCTCTTCCTCATCTACATGTTCCATTGACCCCATTCTCACTAAACTGATCACCAAACTTCCTTTCCTGACCTCCATGCTAGCTGACATTGTAAACAATTCCCTCTCTTCAGAAACTGTCCCCTTCCCTTTCAAAACTGCCATCATTATATCCCTCTTCAAAAACCCACCCTCGGCCCATCTGTCCTTGCAAACTACCACCCCATCTCCAACCTTCCTTTGCTCTCCAAAGTCCTTGAACATTTGGTTGTCTCCCAAATCTGGACCCATCTTTCCCACAATGTTTGAATCTCCAATCAGATTTCCGTCCCTGCCATAGCACTCAAACAGCCCTAATCAAAGTCACAAATACAAATAAAATATATAGAGATCGATAGACTTTTGAATATTAAGGGAATCAAGGGATAGTGCAGGAGAGTGGAGATGAGGTAGAAGATTTGCCATGATATTATTGAATGGCGGAGCAGGCTCGAAGGGCCAAATGACCTACTCCTGCTCCTATTTCTTATGTTCTTATGTTCTTATCCTCTGTGACGACTGTGGTGCAATATCTCTTCTATTCCTTCTCTACTTATCTACAGCCTATGATTATAGCCAGAGCATCTCCAGTAATGTTTTTTGTTCAACTCCTACATCATTACCTCTGGAGTCCATCAAGGATCAGTCTTTGGCCCCCTCTTCCTCATCTACATGCTTGGCGACATCATTCGAAGAGATAGGGTCTACTTCCACATGTACGTTGACAACACCTAGCTCTACCTCTTCACCCACTTCTTCGTTCTGTGTTGTCAGACTGCTTCCTTGACATCGAGTTACGTGTTGAGAAGCAATTATATACAGTAACTGACATCAACAAATGGTACAATGGAGACCACAACAACAACATTGTGCATTTATAGAACACTTCAAAGTAGAAAAAAATCCTGTGGTGTTAGAGTACAACACAATTATGATTTATGGGCAGATTTTCCTCTTTTGTGCTTGTGTGAAGTACATGGAGGAAGAGCAGGCGGCCAGGACTACAGGCCCATAACTGAGCCCATCTGATCCCCCTGCAATGCTTGGGTGCCTTCCTCTCCTCTGCCCTCTTTGCAAAACAGCAGGCAACACACAACTACCATGACACCTTAGATTGACTGTATTGAAGGATATCCCCAAATCAATCCAAGCAGCAGAAACACACCTTCACCATATCAATGACATTTCAATTATGATGCTGGTGGCTGTATGGACCTCATTATAGCTAGTGTTCAGCTTGCATCTTGGAATTCCATGCAGGCATCATCAGCCACGGCTGCAGAGCATATCCTTGATCTCTCAGAAGCCACCTGAAAACTTCCTCTTCATGGTTGAAGAGTGGTGGATTGCTTTAAAATTAATGCATCGTGGCAGTGGCTAGGGAAGCAAGCATTCGGGTACATGAGGTGGTTCTACCAGTCGCAACAGAACTGCTCACTGAAAAAGTCAAATTCTTTTTTGTTCATATAGGTGATGGCAAGGGAGCACGTGGACAGTGGGTGCGATCTATAACTTCTTAGACTCTTGGGAGAACCTCAACCCTAAAATTGTAGCCATGCTGCCATCATCCATGTGGAGCAGATGAAATTGCTAACGCAGGCAAACAATGCACCTGTCACTTGCTTAATGCGTTTGTACACAGCTGACTGGTTAATGTTATGGAATTACTCTGCAGCATAAACATTCAAGGGCAGCTGTGACCTTTATAACCATGTGCCGCTGGTGCGGCCTGACCAATCTGTCCTCCATTTGTAATCGGGCAGGGGCGAGTAGGCAGCAAACGGCACAAAGGCAAATGTGAAAGTAGTTGTTGGAAGCAAAGAAAAAACAACAGAATACCAACCCAACTCATCGATAAATGCTGCAGCAAATCTCTGCAAATTCTACTAAACTATCTGCTGGCTTCTATAAAATTGTCTTCCAATTTTTTCTGTTGTGCCCAGAAACTCTGAACGTCCTTTGTATATTGGTGAAAACTTGAACTGCCGCTCATCAGGCAGAAATAGAAAAGAACAAGACTTATGGCATCATGTCATTACCATCTTATTAGCATATTTAAAGCAGGCTCCCACAGTGTAATTGGTAGTCTGATTTAAATTTAACAGTTGCTGGCCAGGTTTCCCAGGGGTCGGGGAACCGGGAATGAAAGGGAGGTGGGAGCTGCTGGTTTCAGCAGGTTAGTGCTTTTTACAGCACTCCTTGTGGACCAGGAGTAGTAGGAGTGCTCCAAACGGCCCCTCAAGGAAGCCTTCTGCCTCTCCTCTGTGAAACGCGGCCTCTCTCTCACCCCTGCCGCAATCAGTGACCACAACACCGTGCCCCAGCCCTGATCTCTGGCTCACTTTCCCCACTCTCCCCCAACCACCAAGCCCCTATCTCTCGCTCCCTCCCTCCTGATTGCCAGGAACCATCCCCAGGGATCCCCGGCTGAGGCCTTCTGCCGCTGGTTTTCCCACCCGGCAGCCAGCCAGCCTATCAATTTGTCCGGCTGCCGGGCAGGAAACAGAAGAAAAAAATTCTAATGAGGTCCTGCCGTTAAATTTGGTAGGACCTCGGGGTCCCCGGCCTCGCCAGGTTTTCCCTGCACTTCTGCATTCCCCCGCACCCTCCCCGCATCCCTGTAAATATCAGGACCAAGATGCCTCATCATTGGCTCTGGGGCTACCTGCACAACATGTCTCAATATTAGCACTGGAGCAATCTACACAACACAATGGGCAGGATTCTCCGCTGGAGTTACACTCTCTCCCTGCCCCAGGAAATTGTCCAGCCATCCTGTTGCCTTCTGCCATTTATGGAATTTAACACCTAAACTGATGAGGAATATGGAATATGTTTGTCCAAATATGGGCAGGCATACTCGAAAGGCATGCAAATTATAGGAATACATTATCCAACTTACTTCCCATAATCTGCACCCTAGAAACACTGGGTGGTAAAATGTTATTGTTTTAGAGTATGGAGAGGGAAGATGCGAATTTTAAAGGAACCACAGGAAGCTGACTTGATCAATTCAACTCTTCAGTTGCCTCACAGGTAGCTGTCTTGATTTTCTGCAACAGGCACTAGAGACCTGCCACAATTATTTTCCACCCTCGTCGCGGATGCCTTTCTAATGGAGGCAGGAATCCCACTGGGAGCTTGCCTAAAAAATGCAAATTTTTCTTCAATTTTTGTCTAGCCCATTTTATTCCTCTATCTTGGTCTTAGATTCCACCTTGCTCGAACTGTCTCTACCACAATCTATTTTGCTTTCTGGTAGTATTATCTCTAATTTTTATTCTTTGCGCTGACCGTTTTTTAAACGTATTTTCCTGGGACATTAATTTACTTGTCATAACCTGGTAACCTCTGTGAAAAGCAGAAAGATTGACTCTGATCTGTCTGATGGTTTATTTGCTTAAATGCAAAGATTTCTTACCTGTTGGTTAATGCTTTTAATTGGGTCATTTCACAAGATGTTTTCTGTTTTTAGTCTTGCCATTTTTTTGTTTGTGTTGATAGAATTTTATATTGAAATTACACAACTCGCAGCGTAATGAGGTTTCTCATGCTCTCTATCCTAAATTTCTTACATTTAATCTTATATCGATGTCTCCTCATTCTATAACCCCCTCTGCCCTATCACTGGTAAATAGGCTGTTTCTATCTACTCTGTCCCAACCCTTTATAATTTTAAATACCTCTATCATATAGGTCTTGTTCAATAGGATTTCACTGGTCTTCTCACAGAAGTCTAAGAAATGTGGAAGTGTGTGTGCAATAACGTTCCTTTTAAGCCTCCCAAATGGCTTAACAGCCACTTAAACTAGTCAAGTATTGGACAAGGATGTTAATCCAACTCTGGCGAGCAAGAGAGTGGAAAACTGTGGGAACTTAGGCAGAGCAGCGAATTTGTATGCCCTGATTTATAGACACAGCCATTTCTGGATTTTGAAGGATGACTTTATAAGGCTTATTCCCCACTCAGGTGCTTCTAGGTTGCAGCAGTGCTTATGGGGAGCTTAGTTGGAAAGTTGTGGGCCCGCTGTTCCTGATTGTGGGCTTATTAATTTCAATGGATTGACATTTTCCCAATTAGCACTGATCCTCACAGGGATGCGGAATTGGGGAATTAGCTCATTGGTCCATGCCATTAAAACCAAAGTATTTACTCTTGCATGTGTAATCAACATCTGAGTATGGGAATCAGAAAGAAAAGTTAGACCACAGTTCAATTTTAAAAAATGTGTGTACTGGATGCTTGTGTAGATTGCACAAGCTCAAAGAGGATAAAACCCCTGGTCCGGACGGATTACACCCACACATTTTTAAAAAATCTCGGGAAGAGATAGCAGAGGCACTATTACACATATTTAATAATTCATTAGAAAAAGGTGTAGTGCCAGAGGACTGGCCGATAGCTAACATAGTACCTTTATTTAGGAAGGGAGATAGAACATGTCCAGGGAACTATAGACCAGTCAGCTTAACATCGGTGGTAGGAAAAATAATGGAATCCCTACTAAAGGAGAAAATAGAAGAACATCTAGAAACCAAAAATATAATAATGAACAGTCAGCATGGATTTCAAAAGGGAAAGTCTTACTTGACCAACCTCATTGAATTCTTTGAAAAGGTAACAGGGAGAGCAGACAAGGGTAATGCAATATATGTAATTTATCTAGATTTTCAAAAGGCCTTCGATAAGGTACTAAATAATAGACTAATGGAAAAGGTCAGAGAATGCGGAGTCAGGGGACAAGTAGCAGAAGGGATAGCTAGCTGGCTTCAAGACAGAAAGCAGAGAGTGGGGTAAAGGGTAGCTATTCAGAGTGGCAGAAGGTGGAAAGTGGGTTCCCACAAGGATCAGTGCTGGGACCACTGTTGTTCACAATTTATATTAACGTTTGGAATCAAAAATAATTCTAAATTTGCGGATGACATCAAATTTGGGGGGATAGTCAATACTGAGGAGGACTGCAACAAATTACAAGAAGACACTAATAAACTTGCAGAATGGGCATATAATTGGCAAATTAACTTCAACACAGATAAATGTGAGGTATTACATTTTGGAAAGAAAAATAATGAGTTCACATATTACTTGGGAAATAAGAAACTAAATGGGGTAGAAGAGCAAAGGGATCTCGGAGTACAAATACACAAATCACTAAAAGTAACGACGCAGGTTAATAAGGCCATAATAAAAGGCAAACCAAGCACTAAGGTTTATTTCTAGAGGGATAGAATTGAAAAGTAGAGAAGTTATGCTAAACTTGTATCGAACCTTGGCTAGACCGCACTTGGAGTACTGTTTACAATTCTGGTTGCCATATTATAAAAAGGATGTAGAGGCACTGGAGAGGGTGCAAGTATAATTTACAAGGATGATACCAGAAATGCAAGGGTATACATATCATGAAAGGATGAACAGGCTGGGTCTCTTTTCTCTTGAAAAAAGAGATGGCAGAGGGTTGACCTAATAGAGGTCTTTAAAATTATGAAAGGTTTTGATAGAGTAGACACAGAAAGAGTGTTTCCACTTATGAGGAAGAGCAAAACTAGAGTCCATCAATATAAGATAGTCACCAAGAAATCAAATAGGGAATTCAGAAGAAACTTCTTTACCCAAGTTCTATCTCCTGCACTTCTGCCCTCACCCCTGCCCCTCCCTCCCGGAACCACGATAGAGTTCCCCTTGTCCTCACCTTTCACCCCACCAGCCTCCACATTCAACGGATCATCCTCCGCCATTTCTGCCACCTCCAACGTGATCCCACCACCAAACGTATCTTCCCCTCACCTCCCCTTTCAGCATTCCATAGGGACTGCTCCCTCCGAGACACCCTAGTCCACTCCTCTATCACCCCTAGCACCCCTTCCCCCTCGCCTGGCACCTTCCCGTGCAAGCGCAGGCGATGCAACACCTGCCCTTATACCTCCCCCCTTGCCACTCTCCAGGGCCCCAAACACCCCTTCCAGGTGAAACAGTGATTTACTTGTACTTCTTGCAATCTAGTATACTGTATTCGCTGCTCACGATGTGGTCTCCTCTACATTGGGGAGACCAAACGCAGATTGGGTGACCGCTTTGCGGAACACCTCCGTTCAGTCCGTAAGGGGGACCCCGAGCTTCCGGTCGCCTGTCACTTTAATTCACCGCTTCATGCCCACTCAGACCTCACCGTCCTCTGGCCTCTTGCATTGTTCCACGGAAGCTCAGCGTAAGCTCGAGGAACAGCACCTCATCTTCCGATTAGGCACTTTACAGCCTTCCGGACTCAATATCGAGTTCAACAATTTCAGATCATAACCTTGGCCCCTACCATATATATATATATATATATTTTTTTTTTTATCCACACTTTTGGTTTGTGCCTTTTCCCTTTTTTGTCTCTCTCCCACATTGCAGCTGTCTTTCATTCTGCCAGCACATTTCACACTTCTAGAGCCATCTTTTGTTTCTTAACCTGTCCTATTACCATCTCGTCTCGCCTTGAGTATCTCTTAACGTCTCTTTACTTCTCACAGACCTCCCCTTTTGTTCTTTTATTCCCTCCCCCAGCCTCCAAACTTGCTTTTTCATCTGTTTCATTTCCTGCTTTTTTCTCAGTTCTGACAAAGGGTCTTCGACCAGAAACGTTAACTCTGTTTCTCTCTCCACGGATGCTGCCTGGCCTGCTGAGTTTTTCCAGTGCTTTCTGTTGTTATTTCAGTTTTCCAGCATCCGCAGTATTTTGCTATTGTATCAGTGGTGAGAATGTGGACTCGCTACCACAGGGAGTGGTTGAAGCGAATAGTATAGATGCATTTAAGGGGAGGTTAGACAAGCATATGAGGGAGAAGGGAATAGAGGGTTACACTGATAGATTTAGATGAGGAAAGACGGGAGGAGGCTCGAGTGGAGCATAAACGCCGGCATGACTGGTTGGGCCGAATGGCCTGTTTCTGTGATGTATATCCTATGTAATCTATGCATTGAAAATTGTATGCAAATTGATTTATTGGTTAGTCTGGCTTTCTTTGAATGTTTATCTTAATCATTACAAATAAACTTTATGGGGGAAAAATTCAGTTGGTTGCGCCTCCCGTTAGTGCCTTAAGAGGGCGCTAATGGGGCGCAAAGCAACTAGCGCATGGACGCGGCGATGTTTGCGCCGGTCGCGAAATTAACTAGACATTTTGCGGCGGCGCTAAACACTACCGCCACAATCTCCTGCGCCGGCAGATCGTGATGTCAGTCGAGTGCGCCCCGGACCGGATATTGAGTGGCGCCCTGCCTTTCCGCCTGCCGCTAGCAACGACAGGTTGAGGGGAGCGTTTTGCAGTCAGGAAGGGACTGGGGGAGCGCTATTTAAAGGCGACTGCTTCCTGCCTTTTTTTGTTGCCGACATTTTTGCACCACGCATTCTGAGAGAGAGAGAGAGAGAGAGAGAGAGAGACTTCTGGAGAGATTCAACGCTCTGTGAAGGAGTTTTGGGTACTGAGCAGCACTTTGCAGGTTCATTTTGATTTTCCCTTCCTTGTGTCGATTTAGAAGAGACTGTGGGGGTTGCACTCTGTGCTCTTTCCCTGGTGCTCTCCATTGTTCTTTCCAGCAGATTTGATGTACAGGTCTCTCCAGGCCAAGATTCAAGGCTGCAATGAGCAGGATGTGGATGGAAAGCAAGATCAACCCTCCCCTTTAAGAACTGGCCGGCACCATTGTGTCTGTGTTCCATTGCTGACTGACATCACATGAGCTTTGCCAGCGCTCTGAGTTAGCGCCTCGCTCCTGGGCCTTTGCGCCTTAAGACAGATGTGTAGCGCCTGATTTAGCGCTCCAATCACCTCCAGGGGCGATAAAAGTCAAGTTTGCAGACGGAAGCGATAATTAGCACCAGGCGCTAATCTTTGCGCCCGGCCGATAATTGCGCCCCAAACGGGGTGACACTGAATTTTTCCCCCTATATTTTCAACTTCCCATGCGAATATACAACTGAGTAGTGCATTGATGCTTTGCAACAGCTCGCTGCTCATCTGTTTAAAGTGCCTGAGCTGAGCGATGCTCAATAGGTTAAAGTGCCAGTGAGTAGCACAACTTAAAAGCTCAGTGGTTACTGGTAGGGAGAGTGCTTAGTGCCTGATGTAACTTACACTCTTGTCCAGCCTTCTCAGACCAGCAGGAACACTAATCTAGTTAATGTAGCAATTACAACACAAATCCATATTAAACAAAATATTCGGCCAAAACTTTAGATGCTCCATTGTTGAATTAACTCCAACTGAACGGGTGAGCTAATTGCTGCCTGGTTGTTTTAAATCCCGCAGTGGAAAACTGCCACATCTTTCCCTTGAAGCTCATTAAAAAGATATTAATAGGCCTAAACCAGCAAGCAAATTTTTGCTAAAGAAATTCAGTTAGCAATTTCTCTCCCCTTTTGTTTGGGTGGAAAGTAGGCAAAGAAAAGCTAGCAGTTTCAATAATCTTCCACTTTTAAAGCCAACTTCTGCAATTGTTTAAACAAGAGTGGAAAACATCCCCTTCATGTATCTGTTGGAAGTGAAGAACAGGTTTTGCTTTTCAGGAATATCTCTGAAGTATATTTTAGAACTAGTTGTCATTTTTCAAGTATTTAGGAGGCTACAACTAATGTTGTTTAGAAGAAAGCATCAGAAATCTTATTCCTATCGCCCTACGACCAAATAGGTAAGGCCCTGAAAGTAGACTGTGGGATGTCAGCATATGAACGCTAAAATGTTCGTCCGAAATTCCTCTTTGCCATTTTAACAGAGGTGCCAATCTATTTACTGCACTAAAATGGCAGAGAGAAGAATTTCAGATGGACATGATCAGCATTTGTATGCTTGCAGCTCACTGTGTAATTTCAGGGAATATGTTTTAATGTAGAAAGTCAACTGAATTCTCCTGAGGATTAGTATGTATATGGTTTGGGGTCTTAACTCTCCTGAGGATTATGTGCTAGGACTAGAGTGCAGTTTGTCAGGGAGTGCAGATTGGAACAGAGTGTTGAGCTGCGAGTTTGGTGAGTGAGGGAGTAAATCTTAGAGGTTAATCTCTTATTTTTATAAATTCTAGTCTTGTGTGCTTGCAATTAGCATTTAAATTTACTGTTTCAAGTTTTAAGTTTCTTCCAGGCTTGGGCAGGGCTAAGCAAGCTCTGTGCTGGAGAGCAGGTGAGAGTAATTAATTAATTAACTGGTCTAATCTGGTTCTGTAACTGCTAGAGAGCTCACTTATTTAAATCTCAGCAGTATAAATAAGGGAGACTACAGTGCAGTTTGTCAGGGAGTGCAGATTGGAACAGAGTGTTGAGCTGCGAGTTTGGTGAGTTTGGTGAGTTTGGTGAGTTTGGTGAGTTTGGTGAGTTTGGTGAGTGAGTGAGTGAGTGAGTGAGTGAGTGAGTGAGTGAGTGAGTGAAGGGAGGTGTTCCTTCCTTTTTCCATCTTTGTCAGCTTCCTGGCGCGGCGGCCGACCTGCGTGAGGCGAGGCGGCGGTAGAGGGTTTAAAAGGCTCCAGAGACCAGGTAAGGCGGGACCAGTCTCCGAACTTGGAGGGAGGGAGAGAGGTAAAAAAATAATCGCGGTGTGACGTCATGAGAAAGCAGGTAAGTAATTGGTTGGTGAGTATTTCTCTCTTTTTAAACTTAAACTCTGTGGTTTATAGTTTCTAAGGTATGATATTCATCAGGCGGGGCAGAGGGTATTTAAAAATATTAATAAATTTAATTAATTATATAGAATGGGAGAGCAGGTGATGTGTTGCTGCTGCAATATGTGGGAGCTGGTGGACACCATTGATGCTCACGGTGATCACATTTGCAGTAAGTGTTGGCTGCTAGAGGAACTCTGGCTCCGTGTTGATGAGCTGGAGTCCGAGCTTCAAACACTGCGACACATCAGGGAGGGGGAGAGTTACCTGGACTCTGTGTTCCAGGAGGTAGTCACACCAATTAGATTAACTAATTCAGATGTAGTCCGTGGTCAGGGACAGGAGGGTGTGACTATGAGTGAGGCAGGTACAGGGATCCAGGAGGTAGCGTTGGAGGAGCCGCAGCCCTTGCTCTTGTCCAACAGGTTCGAGGCTCTTACTCCCTGTGAGGACGAGAGCAGGGACTGCAGGGAGGATGAGCAACCTGGCCACAGCACCATGGAACGGGGGGCCGTTCAAGTGGGGGGAGTAAAAAGAAATGTTATAGTGGTAGGGGATAGTATCATAAGGGGCATAGATAGGGTTCTTTGCAGCCGAGAGCGAGAGTCCCGAAGGTTGTGTTGCCTGCCCAGTGCCAGGGTTAAGATCTCCTCTGTGCTGGAGAGAAACTTGGAGTGGGAGGGGGAGGATCCAGTTGTCGTGGTCCATGTTGGTACCAACGACATAGATAGGACAAGGAAAGAGGTTCTGCTGAGGGAGTATGAGCAGCTAGGGGCCAAATTAAAAAGCAGAACTACAAGGGTAATAATCTCTGGATTACTACCTGAGCCACGAGCAAATTTGGCTAGGGTAAATAAAATCAGAGAGTTAAATGCGTGGCTCAAAGACTGGTGTGGGAGAAATGGGTTTTGCTTCTTGGGACACTGGCACCAGTACTGGGACGGGAGAGAGCTGTTCCGTTGGGACGGACTTCACTTGGCCAGTGCTGGGACTAGAATCCTGGCGAATCAAATAACTAGGGCTGTAGAGAGGGCTTTAAACTAATTAGTGGGGGGGAGGTTTCAAGAGAGCGAAGAATAAAAATGTCAGCGGAGAAGGCAATAGAGCAAATTAGCAGTGGGGAAATTAAAAACCAGAGCGTGTCAGGAAGGGACAGAATATATAAAGATAAAGGTAAAGTAGTAAAGGGGGTAAAAGCAGGAATAAATTGTCACAAAACATGTTTAAAAGTTCTTTATCTGAATGCACGCAGCATTCGTAACAAAATAGACGAGTTGACGGTACAAATAACTACACATGGGTATGATCTGGTGGCCATTACAGAAACATGGCTGTGAGGTGACCATGACTGGGAACTAAACATCCAGGGGTATTTGACTATTAGAAGGACAGACAGGAAGGAAAGGGAGGTGGGGTGGCTATGTTAATAAAGGATGGAATCACTGCAATAGTGAGAAATTATATTGGGTCAAAGGATCAGGATATGAAACAGTTTGGGTGGAGATAAGGACTAATAAGGGGAAAAAGTCACTAGTGGGCGTAGTCTATAGGCGTCCTAACAGTTGTAACTCTATTGATCGGAGTATAAATCAGGAAGGTTCACTCGGTTGATTCCGGAGATGAGGGGGTTGACTTATGAGGAAAGGTTGAGTAGGTTGGGCCTCTACTCATTGGAATTCAGAAGAATGAGAGGCGATCTTATCGAAACATATAAGATTGTGAGGGGGCTTGATCGGGTGGAGGCGGGGAGGATGTTTCCACTGATGGGTGAGACTAGAACTAGGGGCATAATCTTAGAATAAGGGGCTGCCGTTTCAAAACTGAGATGAGGAGAAACTTCTTCACTCAGAGGGTAGTAAATCTATGGAATTTGCTACCTCAGAGAGCTGTGGAAGCTGCGACATTAAATAAATTTAAAACGGAGATAGACAGCTTCCTAGCTGATAAGGGAATTAAGGGTTATGGGGAGCGGGCAGGGAAGTGGACGTGAGTCTAGGTTCAGATCAGCCATGATCCGATTGAATGGCGGAGCAGGCCCGAGGGGCCGTATGGCCTACTCCTGCTCCTACTTCTTATGTTCTTATGTTCAACACCAACCAAGGAATTTTTGTTCCTCTGGCCATTACGTTAACTGTGTGGGAGGAGAAGAAATGAGCCATGCAGGGAAAATATATATTAGTGAAGCTCTACACAGAAAAAAAGGTATAACGTCTAGTGTTTAGTCATGAGGCCTGGACTAATAATCCAGAGACACAAGTTCAAATCCCACCATGGAATCTGGGGTATTTAAATTCAGTTACATAAATAAATCTGGAATAAAAAGCTAGTATCAGTAATGGTGACCATGAAACTACCGGATAGTCGTAAAACCCACCTGGTTCCTTTAGGGAAGGAAATCTGCCATCCTTACCTGGTCTGGCCTACATATGACTTCAGACCCACAGCAAGGTGGTTGACTCTTAGCTGCCCTCTGAAATGGCCTAGTAATCCAGTTATACCAAACCACTATAAAAAAACTACAATAAGAATAAAATCGGACCATCCGGCATCAACCTAGGCACCGGATTTGGACCCAACAAAGGCACACCCAGACCAGTCAAACCTGTAAAGTTCTCCTCACTAACATCTCGGGGCTTGCGTCAAGCAACAGCCTGACATAGTCATACTCACAGAATCATACCTTTTAGCCAACGTCCCAGACTCCATCACCATCCCTGGGTATGTCCTGTCCCACCAGCAGGACAGACCCACCAGAGGTGGCGACACATTGGTATACAGTCAGCAGGGAGTGACTCTGCGAGTCCTCAACATTGACTCCAGACCCCATCAAGTCTCATGGCATCAGGTCAAACATGGGCAAGGAAGCCTGCTGCTGATTACCACCTACTGTCCTCCCTCAGCTGATGAATCAGTACTCCTCCATGTTGAACACCACTTGGAAGAAGCACTAAGGGTAGCAAGGGCACAGAATTTACTCTGGGTGGAGGACTTCAATATCCATCACCAAGAGTGGCTCGGTAGCAACACTACTGACTGAACTCGCCAAGTCCTGAAGGAAGTAGCTGCCAGACTGGGCCTGCAGCAGGTGCTGAGAGAACCAACACGAGGGAAAAACCTACTTGACCTTGTCCTCGCCAATCTACTTATCGCAGATGCATCTGTCCATGACAGTATTGGTAGGAGTGACCACCGCACAGCCCTTGTGGAGATGAAGTCCCATCTTCACACTGAGAACACCCTCCATCGTGTTGTGTGGCACTACCACCTCACTAAATGGGATAGATTCAGAACAGATCTAGCAGCTCAAAACTGGGCATCCATGAGGCGCTGTGGGCCATCAGCAGCAACAGAATTGTATTCCACCACAATCTGTAACCTCATGGCCCGGCATATCCCTCACTCTACCATTGCCATCAAGCCAGGGGACCAACCCTGGTTCAATAAGGAGTGTAGAAGAACATGCAGGAGCAGCACCAGGCGTACCTAAAAATGAGGTGCTAACCCGATGAAGCTACAATACAGGACTACATTCATGCTAAACAATGGAAGCACCATGCTATAGACAGGGCTAAGCGATCCCACAACCAACGGATCTGCTCAAAGCTCTGCAGTCCTATCACATTGATCGTGAATGGCAGTGGACAATTAAACAACTAACAGGTTCCATGAACATTCCCATCCTCAATAATGGCGAGCCCAGCACGTAACTGCAAAAGACAAGGCAGAAGCGTTTGCAATCATCTTCAGTCAGAAGTGCCAAGTGGATGATCCATCTTAGCCTACACTTGAGGTCCCCACCATCACAGAAGCCAGTCTTCAGCCAATTCAATTCACTCCACATGATATATTAGAAACGGCTGAGCGCACTGGATACAGCAAAGTCTATGGGCCCCGACATCATCCCGGCTGCAGTGCTGATAACTTGTACTCCAGAACCAGCCACGGAGAGGAATTTTACAGTGTATTTTCTCCCTTACTGGCACTGTTTCTTTTCTTTGTTTTTTTGCCTCTTCCAGGAGGTAACATGGTTGTGGGCAGGAGGGGAGGGGAGGGATGTTGGATGGCAGAGCGTCTCGTCATGGGGCAGGCTTGATTGACCAGCCGGTCTTTTGCTGCACGTCAATTGCACATGCTGCCATGCCAGAAATCTCACATTCTAATTAAAAATTTGGTAACAATTATTTTACTGCCTTCTACAACCTCATGTCTTTACATTTATGATTGCATAGTCAAATTAAATAACGTGTGTCTTGCATGGAAAGATAAACCATATCCCAAATATATTAAAGTTTGTTTTTATGCTAATGTATAAATCATAATAGGCATGAAAAGTGTTCAGTTATCCGCAACTTGATGATACCCATGACTGTTTTTCACTGTAATGGTTTTAATCAATCTCAAGCCAATTTGCTTGATACACACTACCATTTAAGGAGGTTTCTATTCATGGTTTGCTGATCCCAATGTTAAAATACTGGATCAGTTTACTGCATGTAGCGTGATTACAAACAGCAGCTTAAACACTGAACCAACTGAAAAAGATGGCCACACATCCGAGACTTAAGCACATTATTAAGGTATGTCACCAGGTACACATGTATGATAAACAGGAGCGATCGGCTCTGGAAAAAAATCCTAGTTGCTGTGCCCAACTAATGGAGTCTTTGAGTACTTGATGACTAATTGCATCTGACTTTACTTATAAGTCAGAATTCTGCAATATGGAAAAAACACTGTTACTATCCTCCTCATAATGGATGAGGTAAAATCCAGTAGCTGGTTTGTATTCTTGATGTAGACTTTTACATTAATAAAATAATGCTTCTGCTACAAATACACATCAAATTTAAAAGTGGGCCAATTCAGATTAGTTCATATAATCTTCATCTGACCCAAATTGGACAGTTGGGTTCGGAGCTGCTTTGCATGACTTGCTATTTAAAATAAGTGGTTTCTTCTTGTGCAATGTCTCTCTCATGAGCAATCCAATTTTCTGTCATGCCAATAGCCTCTTATGGCAATTATCAATGAGCATGCCAGTAAGTAACTGTTTTTTCTAATTTATCAGCAGTCTGGTTTCAATGCTGGTGTAGTGGTTTCTAGGCATTTTTTGTGGTGGTTTTAGTGATTTACATCTGGAGTTTAGGGTTAACATCCACATATCTGCAGTGGGTGCAATTCAGATATGGTCTGAAACTGAATTATAATCCAAACTTTGGTTTTTCACAATTCAGCTCAGCAAAGCCAAAAGTCAAACCACCACAAGTCTAAAGAACATTGCTCCAACTGTATCTAAAACTGAAGCATTGGTGCTTGACCTTGGTAGTGATGCTGTGTTAAAATCTATGTGGTCTATCTCGCTCTTCTAAGGTGCTTTGTGAGTACACCACTGATGGTATAATGGGAGAATTTGTAGCCATTGGTACATTTCCAAGCTCCTGATGGTCAAAAGAGTGTCCTTGACATTAGTGCCAATAATAATTCCTTTACTGGCAATCTATTAAGGTTCTTTCCTGCTCAGTAAATAGTCTCGTTAAATTTAGAGTTTCAATCTGGGGATTGAAATTTTGGGCTGTGAAAATTGAAATCAAAAGTCTGCATTAGCCCAAATGATCATAATTATGACGTCAGGGTTCTTCCTATGCTGTTAAAGTTTGATAATTACCTATCTACTAGCATCTAAACTCAACAATTGTATCAAAGGAAAGTCATTGTCTAAATATCACAAAAGGGGGTCATTTTAACTGTGGGTGATGGTGTTAAATGTGCGATATTGAATTAGCTGCACATTATACAACATGCGTGATTTTTCTTTCCATTAAAGTCAATGGAAGGAGATATCAGGCGGTGTGTATAATGGGCGGCCAATGCGATATCACTCGTTTTACACCATTGCACACAGTTAAAATTACATCCCCCCCCCTTGTGTGCATGGGAAAACTCTGCTTAAAATTTGTTCTTTTCCCTTCTTTACTGTCAGTACAGGTCAATCTACTCACAGCAGGTGCAAGCACTCCAATATGGAAACAAGTGTGCAGAGTTTGGTATTTTTCAGCATAAATTAAACAATGAATAATAACTAGGGGACGACATCCCTGCTGTCAATCATCAATCTTCATAGTGATAAAGTCAATACAAGTATAAAGAGGATTTTCCATTGTGTAATCACATCAACCTTCTTGCTAAAATTATCGATAGGAGGATTTGAGCCCCAGCTATGAAAAAAATAGTATTTTTTATTCAGTAATATAGTATCATAGTTGCAATGTTTCTATACCTTTTATACATTTAGGGGGAGAAATTCAGTATCGCCCCATTTGGGGCGCAATTATCGGCCGGGCGCAAAGATTAGCGCCTGGCGCTAATTATCGCCACCGACTGCAAACTTGATTTTTATCGCCCCTGGAGATGATTGCAGCGCTATATCAGGCGCTTCACACCTGTCTTAAGGTGCAAAGGCCGAGGAGCGAGGCGCTACCTCAGAGCGCTGGCGAAGCTCATGTAATGTCAGTCAGCAATGGAACACACACACAATGGCACAGGCCAGTTCTTAAAGGGGATGGTTAATCTTGCTTTCCATCCACATTCCTGCTCATTGCAGCCTTGAATCTCGGCCTGGAGAGACCTGCACATCAAATGTGCTGGAAAGAAAAATGGAGAGTACCAGGCCAAGAGCTCAGAGTGCAGCCCCCACAGTCTCTGCTAAATCGATACAAGGAATGGCAAATCAAAATGAACCTGCAAAGTGCTGCTCAGTACCCAAAACTCCTTCATTCAACGTTGAATCTCTCCAGAAGAGTCTCCCTCTCTCTCAGAATGCGTAGTTCAAAAATGGCACCAACAATAAAAGGCAGGAAGCGGTCACCTTTAAATAGCGCTCCGCCTTTCCCTTCATGACTGCAGAACGCTCCCCTCAACCTGTCGTTGCTAGCGTAAGGCAGGGGGCGCCACTCAATATCCGCTCCGGGGCGTTGCGCACTCGAGTGATGTCATGATCTGCCGGCGCAGGAGATCGTGGCGGTAGTGTTTAGCGCCGCCGCAAAATGTCTAGTTAATTTCGCGAGCGGAGCAAACTTCGCCGCGCCTGGGCGCTAGATGCTTTGCGCCCCATTAGCGCCCTCTTAAGGCGTTACCGGGAGGCGCAACCAACTGAATTTTTCCCCCTTAATTTTTGATAGTACACAAAATTTTGGTAAAAGCCTTATTCAGTGCCGAAATCTCTGAAACAGGAAACTTTCAAGAAAAAGTAGTTCCCGGAACAGTAAGAACCTGCCTCTCCTAACAATTCTGTGGACGTGTTGGATACCCTGGAAATTTACACTGGAACAGACACTGCATCTGCATAGAAATACATACAAATACAAAGAAGTTCCAACACAGAAACATGCCATTCGGCTCAACCAGTCCATGTCAGTGTTTACCTCCATACAAGCAAATAGTCCAAATCACATTTACCTGCCATCCCCATACCCCTTCATTCACTTTTCCTTCATCCACCTATCCAATCTAATCTTAAATGTTGACTTTGTTTCTGCCTCAAGCATTAAGCTTGGAACTGAATTCCACAGCCTGACAATTCTCTGTAAAAAAGTTTCTCTTCCTCTCTGTTCTAAATCTCTCTTCCACAGACAATGTCAATCCATTCTTCGAATTTTTAATTAAAGTCAAAATAAAAAATACTTTGGCACTACTTTGTCAACGGCATCAGTATGCCTGTCTCTACTTATGAATTGTGTAAAATGTCTTGCAAACTTTTTAGCCTAGGTTTTCCATTTGGAATTCTTTTAACACCAGTGTTAATGCATTTAAAATGAATGGATTAATGCCACTGTTAACATAATTCTGATTGGAAAAGCTAGCCTTCTAAATTCTGAACTCCACCTATTCCTATGCGGGGGAGGTGAGGGGAGGTGAAGTTTTCCTCTTCTATTTGTAGCAAAGTTATAACAACATTCTTTATACCATGGGAATATAGGGAAGTAGACACTCAGCCTACCGGAAATAATAGGTCACTTGGCCCAGTGAGCCTGCTCCACCATTTTGTTAGCCATGGCAGCTTTATCTTTTTAATCCCAGTTCCCTACTCCAGTCATCAAATCATACTCAAGCTTATGATTTTGCAAACAAAGGATATCTACCTCCAAGCTGGCCATCTTCCTCTAGATGTTCTAAATGTAATTAGAATTATTTATTTGTGTGGAGGGTAAATTGGATTGAGGATTGGTTAACGGACAGAAAACAGAGAGTAGGAATAAACGGATCATTTTCAGTTTGGCAGGCTGTAACTAGTGGGGTACCGCAAGGATCAGTGCTTGGGCCTCAGCTATTCACAATCTACATCAATGATTTGGATGAGGGGACCAAATGTAATATATCCAAATTGCTGATGATACAAAGCTGGGTGGGATTGTACGTTGTGAGGAGGATGCAAGGAGGCTTCAAGGGGATATAGACAGTCTAAGTGAGTGGGCAAGAACATGGCAAATGGAATATAATGTGGAGAAATGTGAAGTTATCCACTTTGGTAGGAAAAATAGAAAAGCAGAGTATTTTTTAAATGGTGAGAGATTGGGAAATGTTGATGTTCAGAGGGACCTGGGTGTCCTTGTACAAGAATCACTGAAAGTTAACATGCAGGTACAGCAAGCAATTAGGAAAGCAAATGGTATGTTGGCCTTTATTACAAGAGGATTTGAGTATAAGAGTAAATACGTCTTACTGCAATTATATAGGGCCCTGGTGTGACTACATCTGGAGTATTGTGTACAGTTTTGGTCTCCTTACCTAAGGAAGGATATACTTTTTATAGTGGGAGTGCATCGAAGGTTCACCAGACTGATTCCTGGGATGGGGGATTGTCCTATGAGGAGAGATTGAGTAGACTGGGCCTATATGCTCTAGAGTTTAGAAGAATGAGAGGTGATCTCATTGAAACATACAAAATTCTTACAGGACTTGACAGGGTAGATGCAGGGAGGATGTTTCCCCTTGCTGGGGCACCTAGAACCAGGAGTCACAGTCTCAGAATATGGGGTCGGCCATTTAGGACTGAGATCAGAAGAAATTTCTTCACTCAGAGGGTGGTGAATCTTTGGAATTCTCAACCCCAGAGGGCTGCGGGAGCTCAGTTGTTGAGTAGATTCAAAAATCAGAAGTCGCACAACACCAGGTTATAGTCCAACAGATTTATTTAATTTTACAAGCTTTCGGAGCTGTTCGCTCCTTCTTCAGGTAAGGTAGCTGTGAGAGAATCTCCCAGAATTCACAATATAAACACAGAAAAAATCTATTCAAATCTTTCCCTACATCAAAGTGTTTATATTGTGAATTCTGGGAGATTCTCTCACAACTACCTTACCTGAAGAAGGAGCGAACAGCTCCGAAAGCTTGTAAAATTAAATAAATCTGTTGGACTATAACCTGGTGTTGACTACTTCTGATTTTTGTCCACCCCAGTCCAACGCCGGCATCTCCACATCATGAGTATATTCAAGACAGAGATCAATAGATTTTTGGATATTAAGGAAAGTGGAGTTGAGGGAGAAGATCAGCCATGATCTTATTGAATGGCGGAGCAGGCTCGAGGGGCCGAATGGACAACTCCTGCTCCTACTTCTTATGCTCTTAATTAAATGTCAATACAGACTGGATGGGCTAAATGGCCCAGTTCCATGTTGTAACTTCTAAGTACCTACATTAGAATGCCACAGAAATAGATTTCAATTGCTTAAGACCCTTAATGGCTACAAATGAAATGAGTTTGACGATTCCATTCTTCAGCCTTCTGATCTGGACGCTGCAGCACAGCAGTACCCTGAATTTTGGTTTGCTAATGTACTGGACACAGGGAATGGAAAACAAAGGATACACTTTGGAGATCTGTGTGAAATACACAATTTCTCTTTCCACGGGTGAGGTAGTTGTACACGTCATGAATAACACAGTCGTGATTTAATTGTGGTTGGTGGTCTCAATGTAAAAACACATATCAACATAAATCTGCACAAAGTATTCCGTTAATAATGCTTGTGGCTCAGTTATTATAAAGACAAATGCCCAAACTCAATTCCAAATCCAAGTTAGTTTTGTGTAATTGACAAATACCTGATGGATGAAGTTTCAACATGCATTGGTTTTTTTCCTGGCACCTATTTCCTGATGTCAATTGCTGCTAATACTACAAGAACCAATCACTGAAAATGTGCTGCTGATATGGGTACATTTCAGGACTCCTGGATTGAAGTCTCACTCGATTAATAATCAGAAAATTGGGAGTGCCACAAATCTAGTGCATTCCCTTTCAGCAAGACTCTGTGCCTGGAGCAAAGTTTCTGAGCATTTACCCTAATATTACTAAGTATATTTTAAGTTGGCATTTAATTCATGTTAATTGTATTTAACTGTGAAAACATAATAGGGCAAATTTTCCTATTGCTGGGCCTACTGGATTGCCTGGGCACAGAGGAAAATCAGGCAGAAAGGTTTGCACGTTCATAAGGAAACATTCCATCAATTAATTTAAATGAACAGAAAATTGGAGAGGGTCCATTATAAATGTGTAATCCTCCTCACTCGATTTTCCTTTGTGTGTTGAGCTCAGACAATCCTCTATACCCAAGTGCAATAACAGAAAAATCTGCCCCTTTTAAAGACTATATAGATCATGGTGCTCTACAAGCTTATTTTCCTCTCAGCGTCCGCTGTGGCTCAGTGGGTAGCACACTCGCCTCTGAGTCAGAAGGTTGTGGGTTCAAGTCCCACTCCAGGGACTTGAGCACATAAAGCTAGGCTGACACTCCAGTGCAGTGCTGAGGGAATGCTGCACTGTCAGAGGTGCTGTCATTCGGATGAGACGTTAAACCGAGGCCCTGTCTGCTCTCTCAGGTGGACGTAAAAGATCCCATGGCACTATTTCGAAGAAGAGTAGGGGAGTTCTCCCCGGTGTCCTGGCCAATATTTATCCCTCAACCAACATAACAAAAACAGATCATCTGGTCATTATCACATTGCTGTTTGTGGGAGCTTGCTGAGCGCAAATTGGCTGCCACGTTTCCCACATTACAACAAAAAGTACTTCATTGACTGTAAAATGCTTTGAGACATCTGGTGGTCGTGAAAGGCGCTATATAAATGCAAGTCTTTCTTTTCATTCTCCACAGATATATTTGGACCTTCTGACTTAACCACATCATAGAAGTCAACAACTTTATCCATACCAGGAACATTATTTGCACATGTACCTCAAACTACCATCATCAATCAGGAGAGCAAGAATTTCAGCTTTATTACAAACAGTGGTGACATCACCTACATTTGACCATGTAACTGACAGAGGATTCAGCATCATGGAGAGGCAACTTGCAGGTGCCTGGTGAAATGAAGGTGCTCCAGCAGGAGATGGGTGTGAGAAGAGTTGCCCTGTTTGGCACTTCAGGGCACTTTCCTAAGTATACAGGTAATGGTGCACAATCCTTGAAGGCAAGAATATTATTCCATCAATGTGATATTTACTATGTAATGAAGCATTTCAGGTGTTCTATGCAAAAAAGCCAGGCGTGTCTAGTAGGCTGTTTCTCTGATCTGTGTGAGCTGCTGGACTGCACAACTGCTGCAATTCAGTTTATTGTGGAGGGTAATTCCAGGCTCCAGAACTAGCCATGCCTCCAGCCAAGCTATTCCAGTACAGGTACAATACTGGCATCTGTCTGACAAAGTGAAAAGTTGCCCAGGTATTCCTTGTCCACAAAAAGCAGGACAAATCCAATCCAGCCAATTACCACCCCATCAGTCTACTCTCAGTCAACAGCAAAGTGATGGAAGGGGTCATTGACAGTGCTATTAAGTGGCACTTACTCACCAATAACCTGCTCACCAATGCTTAGTTTGGGTTCCACCAAGACCACCATTCGGCTCCAGACCTCATTACAGACTTGATCCAAACATGGACAAAAGAGCTGAATTTCACAGGTGAGGTGAGAGTGACTGTCCTTGACATCAAAGCAGCATTTGACCAAGAGTGGCAATAAGGAGCCCTAGGAAAATTGAAGTCAATGGGAATCGGGGGGAAAAATCCCCACTGGCTGGAGTCATACCTAGCACAAAGAAAATGGTTGTGGTTGTTGGAGGCCAATCATCTCAGCCCCAGGACTTTGCTGCAGGAGTTCCTCAGGGCAGTGTCCTAGGTCCAACTATCTCCTGCTGCTTCATCAATGACCTTCCCCCCCATCCATAAAGTCAGAAGTGGGGATGTTTGCTGATGATTGCAAAGTGTTCAGTTCCATTCGTAATTTCTCAGATAATAAAGTAGTCCATGCAGCAAGACCTGGATGACATTCAGGCTTGGGCTGATAAGAGGCAAGTAACATTCGTGCCACACAAGTGCCAGACTATGACTATCTCCAACAAGAGAGAGCCTAACCCCTTCCATTTGACATTCAATGGCATTACCATCATCGAATCCCCCACCATCAACATCCTGGGGGGTCACCATTGACCAAAAAACTTAACTGGACCAGCCACATAAATACTGTGGCTACAAGAGCATGTCAGAAGCTGGGAATTGTGTGGGGAGTGACTCACCTCCTGACTCCCCAAAGCCTTTCCACCATCTACAAGGCACAAGTCAGGAGTGTAGTGGAATACTCTCCACTGGACTAGATGAGTGCAGCTCCAACAGCACTCAAGAAGCTTGACACCATCCAGGACAAAGCAGCCCGCTTGATAGGCACCACATTAAACATTCACTCCCTCCACCATCGGTGCACCGTGGCTGCAGTGTGTACCATCTACAAGATGCACTGCAGCAACTCGCCAAGGCTTCTTCGACAGCACCTCCCAAACCCACGACCTTTACCACAAGGGAAGCAGGCGCATGGGAACACTGCCACCTCCAAGTTCCCCTCCAAGTTCCCCTCCCAGTTACACACCATCCTGACTTGGAAATATTTTGCTGTTCCTTCATCGTCTTTGGGTCAAAATCCTAGAAATCTCTCCCGAACAGCATTGTGGGAGTACCTTCACCACACAGACTGCAGCGGTTCAAGAAGGCGGTTCACCACCACCTTCTCGAGGGCAATTAGGGATGGGCAATAAATTCTGGCCTTGCCAGCGAAGCCCACATCACACGAATCAATAAAAAAAAGTGAAAATCCTCCCTCAATATTTTGATGCCACCTCCTGCCATGAATGTTCTACTCTGGTGAAAATGCCCAGAAATGCCAAATAGGGCAATCCTCCTCCAACCCACCTCATGCTATAGCACCTCCATCTCATCACCCATCCAACAGGGAGTTTGGATGCTGTGCCATTTCTTCACTTGCCCACACTTTGTTTTCTGCCTCAAATTTATTTTGGGTGCACTGGGTTTTGCCTTTTTTGCCTTCGGAAATTTTGAAACATCTCTTTGAAATATTTACAGCATTTGTAACGGCTAAACAAAATTTTGGCTCCATATGTTGGCACTTCTCTTTCTGTGGCTGTATCCCTTCAACTGTTTCCATAAGCTCTTTATAGCCTGTTCACTCACGCAATTTCCCATTCCCTCCCTTTGGCGGGTTCCTCGCACCAGTTCCAAATGGGCAGGAAGACAATCATGGACTTTAATCAGGGCCAAACCTAGAAAATCCTAGTAGATTAACCTGGCTTGGATTATTTGAGAAACTACCCTTACATCCACAGAAGGGTACAAAGTGAATAACGGTTTCTCTATGCACATGGCTTAAGACACCACTTGCCCTAATGCACAGACAGCTGCCAGCGCTCTGCTGTGTTTTGTTTTAATCCACACGATACAAACTGAGAATATATCTGTTAAATGTCTTATTCCCAAGTGGTACTACTTTGACAGGTGAGTCATTGGATCACAATCTTATACTGAGTCACAGGTCCCTACTACTCAACACTCAATACAAAGATGTTCTAAGCTTAGAAAAGGGAAAAATACCACAGTGAAGAGATTAGGCAGACAATTTAGAAATTTGTAAATAAGTAGTTCACACAGTGGTATACAGTCGGGAGGGAGTGGCCCTGGGAGTCCTCAACACTGACTCCGGGCCCCATGAAGTCTCATGGCTTCAGGTCAAGCATGGGCAAGGAAACCTCCTGCTGATTACCACCTCCCGCCCTCCCTCAGCTGATGAATCAGTACTCCTCCATATTGAACACCACTTGGAAGAAGCACTGAGAGTAGCAAAGGCACAGAATGTACTCTGGGTGGGGGACTTCAATGTCTATCACCAAGAGTGGCTCGGTAGCACCAGAACTGACCGAGCTGGCCGAGTCCTGAAGGACATAACTGCCAGTCTAAGCCTGCGGCAGGTGGTGAGAGAACCAACACGAGGGAAAAACCTACTTGACCTCGTCCTCACCAATCTACCTGTGGCAGATGCATCTGTCCATGACAGTATTGGTAGCAGTGATCACCGCACAGTCATTGTGAAGACGAAGTCCCGTCTTCACACTGAGGACACCCTCCATCATGTTGTGTGGCACTACCACCTCACTAAATGGAATAGATTCAGAACAGATCTAGCAGCTCAACACTGGGCATCCATGAGGCACTGTGGGCCATCAGAAGCAGCAGATTTGTATTCCACCACAATCTGTAACCTCATGGCCCGGCATATCCCTCACTCTACCATTAACATCAAGCCAGGGGACCAACCCTGGTTCAATAAGGAGTGTAGAAGAGCATGCCAGGAGCAGCACCAGGCGTACCTACAAATGAGGTGCCAACCTGGGGAAGCTGCAACACAGGACTACATGCATGCTAAGAAGCGGAAGCGGCATGCTATAGACAGGGTCATCGACCTGAAACGTTAACTCTGTTTCTCTCTCCACAGATGCTGCCTGACCTGCTGAGTATTTCCAGCATTTTCTGTTTTTATTTCAGATTTCCAGCATCTGCAGTATTTTGCTTTTGCTATAGACAGGGCTAAGCAATCCCACAATCAACAGATCAGATCAAAGCACTCCAGTCCTGCCACATGTAGTCGTGAATGGTGGTGGACCATTAAACAACTAATGGGAGGAGGAGGCTCCATGAATATCCCCATCCTCAATGATTGCAGCGGTTCAAGCAGGCGGCTCACCACCACCTTCTCAAGGGCAATTAGGGATGGGCAATAAATGCTGGCCTTGCCAGCGATGCCCACATCCCACAAAAGAATTTAAAAAAACTTGTGGGTTGCAATCACTGCGTGATATTAGTAACAGATGTATTAATGTACTCGGTTAGCAAAATCGTCGGTTCAATCCCCAGTAACATAACTACTATGCTACCATTCCCTTAACGACAGAGTCAGAACTACAAGGACGAAAAGTATTCACAGCCACCTCTGTCGTTAAGGGAATGGTAGCATAGTAGTTATGTTACTGGACTAGTAATCCAGAGGCCTGGACTAATGATCTAGAATTCAAATCTCACCACAGCAGCTGGGGAATTTAAATTCAGTTAATTAAATAAATCTGAAATAAAAAGCAAGTATCATTAATGGTAAACATGAAAACCCATCTGATTCACTAATGTCCTTTAGGGAAGGAAATCTGCCATCCTTACCTGGTCTGGCCTATATGTGACTCCAGACCCACAGCAATGTGGTTGACTCTTAACTGCCCTCTGAAATGGCCTAGCAAGCCACTCAGTTGTACACAACCGCTTCGAAAAACAATAAGAAGAATCAAACCGGACGGACCACCTGGCATCGACCTCAGCACCGCCTTCTACCACGACAACGGCACATCCAGCACAGTCGACACTGCAAAGTCCTCCTCACTAACATATGGGGACTGGTGCCAAAATTGGGAGAGCTGTCCCACAGACTAGTCAAACAACAGCCTGACATAGTCATACTCACAGAATCATACCTTTCAGCCAATGTCCCAGATGCCTCCATCACCATCCCTGGGTATGTCCTGTCCCACCAGCAGGACAGACCCACCAGAGGTGGCGGTACAGTGGTATACAGTGGGGAAGGAGTGGCCCTGGGAGTCCTCAACATTGACTCCGGAACCCATGAAGTCTCATTGCTTCAGGTGAAGCATGGGCAGTGAAACCTCCTGCTGATTACCACCTACTGCCCTCCCTCAGCTGATGAATCAGTACTCCTCCATGTTGAACACCAATTGGAAGAAGCACTGAGGATAGCAAGGGCACAGAATGTACTCTGGGTGGAGGACTTCAATGTCCATCACCAAGAGTGGCTCAGTAGAACCATTACTGACCGAGCTGGCCGAGTCCTGAAGGACATAGCTGCTAGACTAGGACTGCGGCAGGTGGTGACAGAAGCAACACGAGGAAAAAACCTACTTGACTTCGTCCTCACCAATCTACCTGTCGCAGATGCATCTATCCATGGCAGCATTGGTAGCAGTGACCACTGCACTGTCCTTGTGGAGACAAAATCCCATCTTCACACTGAAGATGCCCTCCATCGTGTTGTGTGGCACTACCACCATGCTAAATGGAATGGATTCAGAACAGATCTAGCAGCTCAAAACTGGGCATCCATGAGATGCTGTGAGCCATCAGCAGCAGCAGAATTGTATTCCATCACAATCTATAACCCTTGGCCCGACATATCCCTCACTCTACCATTACCATCAAGCCAGGGGACCAACCCTGGTTCAATGAGGAGTGCAGAAGAGCATGCCAGGAGCAGCACCAGGCGTACCTAAAAATGAGGTGCCAACCGGAGGAAGCTGCAACACAGGACTTCATGCATGCTAAAAAGCGGAAGCAGCAGGCTATAGACAGGGCTAAGCGATCCTACAACCAACGGATCAGATCAAAGCTCTGCAGTCCTGCTACATCCAGTCATTAACGGTGATGGACAATTAAACAACTAACGGGAGGAGGACGCTCCAAGAATATTCCCATCCTCAATGATGGCGAAGCCCAGCATGCGAGTGCAAAAGACAAGGCTGAAGCGTTTGCAACCTTCTTCAGCCAGAAGTGCCGAGTGGATGATCCATATTGGCCTCCTCCTGAGCTCCCCACCATCACAGAAGCCAGTCTTCAGCCAATTCGATTCACTCCACGTGATATCAAGAAATGGCTGAGCGCACTGGATACAGCAAAGGCTATGGGCCCTGAAAACATCCCAGCTGTCGTGCTGAAGACTTGTGCTCCAGAAATAGCTGCGCCTCTAGCCAATCATCTCAGTCCCAGGACATTGCTGCAGGAGTTCCTCAGGGCAGTCTCCTAGGCCCAACCATCTTCAACTACTTCACCAATGACCTTCCCTCCATCATAAGGTCAGAAGTGGGGATGTTCACTGATGATTGCAGTGTTCAGTTCCATTCACAACTCCTCAGATATTGGCCCAAAAATTAGACCTAATGCGGGAGAGTACGCACTGTGTACTCTCGCGTATTAGGTCCCGAAGTGCCGGTTTCTTGCATGCACTGCGCATGCGCGGGAAACCGGCACTTCGGGTATTGCGAAGGGGGCGGTTCCTAAGTGAACCGCGTGCGCGCTACAGGTTGTGCGCACGCAGCGCACTTAGTTTTTTTTTCAGGTTTGAACGCGCAGGTAAGTGTTTAAGATTTTACACATAAAGAAAGCAGGCGTAAGACCCCCTTTTAACAAGGTAAGTAGTTAATTAAGTATTATTTTAAATTTTTTTCAACAGGTTTATCTTTTTTAGAGATTTTAAAGAAAGGTAAGTTTATTTTTATAACTTTTAAAAAGAATTTAAATTTTTTCAAAAATTTAATTTTTTGTTTAAAGTGGTTAATTTATTTAACTATAGTTATTTTATTAATGTGATGGCTTTTTTTTAATTTAATTGAGGTTTAGCTGTTCTTTTGGGGGCTTGTTGTATTCATAGTTTTGACAGCACTTGCTGTCAAAACTATGAATGAAAGATGGTGTGCTGCCATTGGCTCTAACTGGCCCACGTGATCCCAGAGGTACCATCGAATTAACTGCGCCTCTGGGACACGCACACACTGCGCGCCGGCACCAGGGAGAGGCCCAGGAACTGAAGTTCGTGTGGGCCAAAACCATAAAGGTAGGCGCGGAGTGCGATATCGTGGGGGATCCTTACCCCCGCGGCAACCATCGAAGTCCAATTTCTGGGCCAATGAAGCAGTCCACGCCCGAATGCAGCAAGACCTGGATGATATTCAGGCTTGGGCTGATAAGTGGCAAGTAACAGTTGTGCCACACAAATGCCAGGCAATGACTATCTCCAAGAAGCGAGAGTCAAACCACCGCCCCTTGACAATCAATGGTATTACCATCGCCGTATCCCCCACCATTAACATCCTGGGGGTCACCATTGATCAGAAACTTAACTGGACCAGCCACATAAATACTGCAGCTACAAGAGCATGTCAGAGGCTGGGTATTCTGCGGCGAGTGTCTCAACTCCTGACTCTTCAAAGCCTTTCCACCATCTACAAGGCACAAGTCAGGAGTGTGATGGAATACTCTCCACTTGCCTGGATGAGTGCAGCTCCAACAACACTCAAGAAGCTCGACACCATCCAGGACAAAGCAGCCCAACTGATTGGCATCCCATCCACCACCTTAAACATTCACTCCCTCTACCACCGGTGCACCATGGCTGCAGTGTGTACCCTCTACAACATGCACTGCAGCAACTCGCCAAGGCTTCTTCAGCAGCACCTCCCAAACCCGTGACCTCTACCACCTAGAATGACAAGGGCAGCAAGCGCATGGGAACACCATCACTTGCAAGTTCCCCTCCAAGTTACACTCCATCCTGACTTGGAAATATATCGCCGTTCCTTCATCGTCGCTGGGTCAAAATTCTGGAACTCCCTTCCTAACAGCACTGTGGGAGTACCTTCACCACACGGACTGCAGCAGTTCAAGAAGGCGGCCCACCATCACCTTCTCAAGGACAATTAGGGATGGGCAATAAATGCTGGCCTTCCCAGCGACGCCCACATCCCAGGAACGAATAAATAAAACTTATGAAATTCCTTTGTCCACTATTCTGACAAAGCCATTAAAGCATGTTTTGATACATTTATTATAATAACAGATAGATAATAACAGATAGAGGAATTACATATGAATATTTAATGCTAATAACAGTGTATTAATATCCCATTCATTTATTATCTTTCCTTAAATTAATTCTGAGGCCTTTAAAGCATAAAAATATACACAGTGCCTATACTAAATAATATAAATTATTTCTCAATAGAATATCTGCATATTGGATCATAATTTGTTGTAGCATGGCATTTAACAGCATCCGCCATTAGTTAGACTTGCCTTTGCACATTTAGGTATTTAAATTTAAATTCTCCCCCTGTTGCCTCCCTCTCAGTCAGAGCCCCAGATGGCTCTTCAGATCGCGATGGCCGAGTCTGCCCCTGCACAGTCGCAGGAGGAGCAGACTTTGGCGGGGTCATCACAGGCTCCAAAACCCAGAGAAAGTCCTCCAAAAGTGTCTATGCAGTCGCAGCAGGGAAGTGAGCAGCCTGCAACTACCTCTGCTGAAGCCACAGGGGTTGCACCTCATAGAAGCACTTGCAAACAAAAAATGATACAAAAGTAGAAGCACAAGGGTAAGCACCTGGGTGTATGAAAAAATGCTAGTGCTAAGTTTCAGTTGTTTTGATTGGACACATAAATGTTTTTCTTGGCACCACTTTCCGGTCTTCTCCATTTTTGCCTCAAACCATGGAAGTGGCTTTGTCACTTGGAGTGAAGGGTGACCACATTATTTAAATTCAAGCATTGGGCCTTTGGAAGAGAGCAATGACTTGGTCATTGTAGGGATGCTTAATGGTGTTGTTGTGGGTCGGGGGGGGGGGGCAGCATATGGCTGCATTGGAGCAAGTTACGTAAATCTAGCCATGATGAGGCCATCCCAGGCTTCCCGGGCAGAAATGTGCGCCGCTGCTGGTGGCATCTGTATCTCAGCTTCCTCCTCCTCCTCCTCATCTTCCACCTGTTCCTCCTTCTCCTCTGAAGAGGCTGTGCGCTCTGCGCCTTGCTCCTTCTGCAGCTCCAATCCTCACTGCTATGCTATGCTGTGCAGCATGCAGCAAACGATGATGATTCTGAAGACCCTGGCTGGTGCATACTGAAGGGCTCCCCCAAATCTGTCAGGGCATCTGAAGCGCATCTTCAGCATGCCGATTGCATCCTCTATGACACATCTGGTGGACATGTGGCTGACATTATAGCGCTCCTCGGCCTCATTACTTGGTCTCTTCAATGGTGTAATTTACACATCTTCAGTGCATAGCCCTTGTCTCCAAGCAACCAGTCGGTAAGTCTGTTTGGAGGTGTGAAGAGCTGAGGGAAGGTGGACTGCCGCAGGATGAAAGAGTCATGACAGCTGCCAGGGAATCTGACACACACATGCATAATCATCTTTTTAGGGTTGCAGATGAGCTGCACATTGAGGGAGTGGAAACCTTTGCGGTTCACTAACACTCCTGGGAGATGTGGGGTGCCTTGATGGCCACATGTGTGCAGTCGATGACGCCCTGCAGCTGTGGGAAGTCAGCCAGAGCCGCAAAGCCGAGTGCATGCTCAATAACACTGGCTTCATCAGTGGCAAAGTTTACATAATTGGCTGACTTGTGAAACATGGCATCGGTGACCTGTGTGATGCATCTGTGGGCGGCTGACTGGGAAATCTCGCAAATGTCTGCTGCAGATCCCTGGAAGGAGCCTGAGGCGAAGAAGTTGAGGGCGGTGGTGACTTTGACAGCCACTGGTAAGGCGTGTCCACCTGGACCTCTGGGCAGCAGGTCTTCTTCCAGCAAGCTACAAATGTCTGCATCGACCTGGCACGATAGCCTGAGCCTCCTTTGGCACTGCTGTTGAGGAAGCTTATCCTCCGCCTGTATACCCTGTGTTGGGGGTATCACCTCCGGCGCGCTGCAGCCCTGTGGTGCACCCCTCGCTCCTGTGGAGCATCAGGTCATTGAGGAGAAGGCTGCTGTTGTGATTGCTGCTATTGCTGCTGGTGTGGCTGGTGTTGTTGGTGGTGGGGCTCATCTTGATCCTATTCTGAGGACCAAGGTGAGACAGTATAAGCGGTAGCCATGCTGATGTAGTAGATGGCAGATCAAGTAGCGATCAGAGGGACAATCCCCTAGTGTTCAAATACAGAGTAGCGATGTGCCAAGAGTGGCTTCCGAGGTTGCAGAAATGACCTGCAAACTCCAGAAACCTAAACCTGTGCACAAAATGGAGTCATCAACAGCCTTTCCCTGAAGCAACTAATGAGGTGTAAGATGTGTCTATTTATCTGCTATTCCCAGCTGTCATTTATTGCCCTCACACAATGGCCACTGAGCTTCCGCCTCCCCTTCACTGGCAAGGTTCCCGAGCTGTGTGCTTCCCGTGTTCATGCCGTTAAATTCAGAAGTTACAGTTAAAACCCTCTTAAGGGTCTGATAATAAGGATTTAATGACTTTAATCAGGTTGCCCGCCTCTCCCGATTGGGTCCGTGGTGCGTTAGCGCCAGGAGTTTGGATGATGCCGAGTAACCGATGTGCTGCCTATTCTTGCTATTTTTACAACCGACCCGCCTCCAAACCCACACGCACGGCAATGGGAAAATTCTGGCCAGGGCATATGCAACCTGAGTGAACAGGGCAACCAACAGGGTATCTCCTTAACCAATCAGATTGAAGGATTGTGAAATAAACAGCACAAGAACTAAAAGATAAGTGTATATTAAGAGTAGGTGGTGGGCAAAAAGGAAAAGACCTGAAAATGGGCATGGGGATCGCGGTGCGTGTTCATTGCTTTGTAGGCAGCACGTTAAATTAGTGCTGCCTGCACATTTCCATGATTGCTGCATGCAGCCAGCACTACCCACACTGTTCATTGGCTGCACGCATCAGCAAGGGGGGCGATATCGTGAGTAGCTAGCACTACTTAAAGGCATGTTGCACATCTTAAAACGGAGGTGCATTGTGGCTGATTGAAGTGGTGTCAGGAAGTAAATTGATTTTGAAGGTTTTTGTCAACCTGCGAGAGGGCGAGCACCAAAGTTTTCTGATAATGCACTGGAGGCCTTGGTGCTGGAGGAGGAGAGAAGGAGAGTCATCCTGTATCCACAGGGGCAGGAGGCCCTAAAGACATATGCTCAGGGGGCAGTGGGAACAAGTAGCGGCAGAGGTCAATCCCAGGAGCATTGCTCCAAGAGCATGGATGCAGTGCAGGAAGAGGTTTAATGATTTAACGCGAGTTGTCAAGGTGAGTGAGTTCAAACTTCAAATGCCATATCCTACCAACTGCACCAGTAGCCTCATTCACTGGAGGAAGAGGAAGAAGACAGTGAAGATGAAGAGACACCATCACTCGATATTACACTCACAGCCACCAGCTCAGATACAGACATTGCGCGTACTTTAGTGACTAGGATAGAAGAAGATCTGCATGTAGTGAGACACTGGGGACAAGTGCTGAGGAGCCAGCGTGGGGGAAAGGACACCACAGGTTCCAGCTCGCTGGTGGGCAGGTCACACACTAGTTCTGCTGCAGAAGACTCAGATGAGGACTTTGAGGACCACAGAAGAAGGCTGATGGGTGTACACAACCAAATGGTTGGTGCACTGGAAAACCTGCCAGAAAGCCTGCACACAATGTCAAGGAGCATGGAGGAGTTCAACTCCAACTCCAACTTGGCACAGGGCTCTGTGCATAGCTTGGAGCTCATCCTTTCAAACATGGTCACCTCCCTGTGGAAACCACCATGATGCAGCGTCTGATGGCTGATGTCACAGCTTCCATTACAGCACAAACAGCTTCCAAAGATCTGAGTGCTGCATTGGAAGCTCAGACTGCTGCCATCATGGCTCTGGATACCACTGTTCAAAGGGGCTTCCAGGCCATCGCAGCAGTCCATCAATATATTCTCCAACAGATTACCAGGATTGCTGAGGCGCCACCCCAGGAGAGTGGTAGTGGCTCCATGGAACACGAACCTGCTGCCCTCTCTCAGGATGACCGCATTCCCACCCCTGCCATTCTGCCAGTGCCTTTGCTGTTGCCTGTCAGCCAGCCGGCCCAGACTGCTGCAACCCAGGTTGAAATGGTGCAGTCTGAAGCCGAGACCTTTAGGCCCAGAGCTGCTTAAGGTCACCCTCCAGGGCCATCTGCAGTCTCCTCAATTGAAGGTCAGCAGCCTTCCACCACCCATGCTGCAACCACTGTGGAAATGCCTCATAGGAGCACTAGGATAGGCACTCGGAAGACAGGCACTAAAGAATGCACAAGGGTGATTAGTTTCATTTTGGATGCATTATTTAATTGATAAAATTGGATTTGAATGTGCATTTTCTGGTGGTTTTTATTTTTGTGTTTAGCTAAGGCCCCACTCACCTCACCCTGGAACAGGTTCTTGAAGTTCCTGTTCTTCCATTCATATGGCATAGTCACGGTCCTTGTTAATGTGCACTTGCATTCCCTCTATATTGTAAGATCAAGTGTGTAATATTGTAGGTGTACACTGAGGCACCACCACAGCAATCAAGACAGCAGACCAAAGGTATACTCAATAACTGACCTTGTGACTTTATGTGTATGGTTATAATTATGCTCAGCTTCAGTTTGTGTTTCTGTACTGGGGACATACGCCACAAGGCCCTTGGTTCCCCAATAGTCATCTTTGGAGTCAGTTATTCTGTTTGATTAATAAATTACTGGGGATAGAAGTATCACATGAGGAACTAGAAAAAGTAGCTGTAATTAGCACAGTATGTTCTGTGCATTGCGGGTTATCTGCACACATTATTGATTTTCAGAAGGAATTCAGTGCATGTGTAACTGAATACATGTAGCATGTTTGGAAATCCAGCTATTACTTAGAATTTCTGTTGCTTGAAAAAGTTTTTTTTTAAATGTATTAAAAATGCACCATCATAGTTCTGGTAACCTTCTGCATATAATTTGATATTTTGCAAAGCTGAATGTCAGCTCGTTATAATTTTTCCCATGACCCAGATCCAGCGGGGAAATAACTTTAGGCTACAATGGCTTTACCTGCCACAGGAAAGGCAGTGAAGCTTGGAAAAACACTGTCCAAAACCTGAGCAATCACATAACTCTGTGCTGCACGCCCTGCTTAATTTTAAACACCTCACTTTCTGCTCCTCAGATAAACAGGATAATTCAGCTCAGCGAGGAATTTGGTATGTGGTGTGGTACAGAGCTGTACAGACAAGGATTCCTGCTCGCAACGTCATTAGCTGACCTGCAACAGAGGGGCTCCTACAATTGTTTCTGTGTCCCAATGCTAGGGAATTGGAAACACAAAAATCATCCTGATCACGAGATAATTATGGGTGAAGAAAGGCATTCGGCCCATCTTAATTCATCCATCCAGAGTTATCCTAACATCCCCTTCCCCCGTAACATCCACTTAATTCTTAAACAATTCCAAGGTTTTTCCTGTGCTGTACCAGGAAGTTTATTCCACATGTAGATCACTGTTGGTGTGAAGAATTTCCTGATATCAGTACAAAAATGATCTTTTTTACTAGTTTGAAGCCTTAGAGGTTAAACATAGAAACATAGAAACATAGAAGATAGGAGCAGGAGTAGGCCATTCAGCCCCTCGAGCCTGCTCCGCCATTCAATGAGATCATGGCTGATCATCCAAATTCAGTACCCTGTCCCTGCTTTCTCCCCATATCCCTTGATCCCTTTAGCCTTAAGAAATATATCTAACTCCTTCTTGAATATATTTAATGAATTGGCCTCAACTGCCTTCTGTGGTAGAGAATTCCACAGGTTCACCACTCTCTGGGTGAAGAAATTCCTCCTCATCTCAGTCCTAAATGGCTTACCCCTTATCCTTAGACTGTGACCCCTGGTTCTGGACTCCCCGGCCATCGGGAACATCCTTCCTGCATCCAGTCTGTCTAGTCCTATTAGAATTTTATAAGTTTCAATGAGATCCCCTCTCATTCTTCTAAACTCCAGCGAGTATAAGCCCAATCGACCCAATCTCTCCTCATACGTCATTCTTGCCATCCCAGGTGTCAGCCTAGTGAATCTTCGCTGCACTCCCTCCATGGCAAGAACATCCTTCCTCAGATAAGGCGACCAAAACTGCACACAATACTCAAGATGTGGTCTCACCAAGGCCCTGTACAACTGCAGCAAGACATCCTTGTTCCTGTACTCGAACCCTTTCGCTACGAAGGCCAACATACCATTTACCTTCTTAACTGCCTGCTGCACCTGCATGCTTACCTTCAGCGACTGGTGCACAAGGACACCCAGGTCTCGTTGCACTTCCCCTTCTCCCAATCTATTGCCATTCAGATAATAATCTGCCTTCCTGTTTTTGACACCAAAGTGGATAACCTCACATTTATCCACATTATATTGCATCTACCATGCTTCTGCCCAATCACCCAACCTGTCCAAATCATACTGGAGTTTCTCGGCATCCTCCTCACGGAACACACTCCCACCCAGCTTTGTGTCGTCTGCAAACTTGGAGATATTGCATCCAATTCCCTCATCTAGATCATTAATATATATTGTGAATAGCTGGGGTCCTAGCACCGATCCCTGCGGTACCCCACTAGTCACTGCCTGCCACTCGGAAAAAGACCCATTTATTCCAACTCTTTGCTTTCTGGCTGCCAACCAGTTCTCTATCCAAGTCAATACCTAGCCCCCAATCCCATGTGCCTTAACTTTACACGCTAATCTCTTATGCGGGGCCTTATCGAAAGCGTTCTGAAAGTCCAAATACACCACATCCACTGGTTCTCCCTTATCTATTTTACCAGTTACATCCTCAAAAAATTCCAGTAGATTAGTCAAGCATAATTTACCTTTTGTAAATCCATGTTGACTTTGTCCAATCCTGTCACTGTTTTCCAAGTGCTCTGCTATTACATCTTTTATAATGGACTCTAGCATTTTCCCCACTACCGATGTCAGGCTTACCGTTTTCTCTCTACCACCTTTTTTGAATAGTGGGGTAACATTAGCTACCCTCCAATCCATGGGTACTGTTCCAGAGTCTATAGAATTTTGGATCTACCAATCGTCTGCCATAACTTCGGCGGAACATACGGAAACCCCAGAGAAACAATGCAAATGTGGTTTACAGTGTTCCTCCAGAGTTTTTGCGGATCTTCCACCAAAGTTAAAGTGGACGATCGGTTGAACGTTGTAGAAATTAATGGCGCTATCCCCTGGTTTAAATGTAAAACCCAGCTCTTTTCATCCTTTCCTCATAACTCAGTCTTCTGATACTGAAGATCAGCCTCATGGCTATTCTCTGCACTACCTCCAGTGCTTGAATGTCTGAGTTGTTTCTTGGTGATCAGAACTTGACGCAGTATTCAAGGTGTGGTCTGATCAGAGCAGCATACAGTTTGACCACTTACCTGCTCTGACTTATGTTTTACTATTTTGGTTGCATTGTTCAACATCTTGGTATCATTATTGATTGCTGCTCAGCATGGATTGGAAGTTTTTACCATTGAGTCTAACAAGATCTCTCTCAGGTTTACCATTAGCTATTTTAACACCACTCATGGAGTATGTGTGTCATCTATTTTTCCTTCCTATATGGGCTTACCGGCCAATTAACAAGAAGCGGGTCTGCTGATGTCACTTGATGCCGCATCATCAGCCGGTTTCCTTAAAGGGACCACGTCCACATGGAGTTTGACAGTTGTTCTGTCAGCGTTTGACAGCATTGAGGTGCTGCAAACACTGACAATCATTGCACAAAGGTGAACGCTTGTACCCAGGCTCTCCAATGACTCCCTCCATATGCTTATGGAGGGAGTCACAGAACTCAGGGAGGTTCTCTTCCCTTCCAAGGGTGGAAGAGACCTCCCCAGGATACCAACTTACCTTGCACCTCCACCCAACCCTCTCTATCTACTTTATCACTTCCCTATCTCACTAGCCACCCCTCACACTCATCCTCATCCTACTGCAAGCATACCAACTAACAAGACACAAGGGTGGGCACTTGAGAGGTTTAACCAATGTCCATGTGAGTTTCTGGTAATGTGTTGTCATACAGTGAAATCTCTTTTTCAAAAAGTGCCCCTTATTGGACAGATCTGAGCGAACCTTAAGAAGTGTCTTACTGAGTTCCAGTGATTGTTCAGTCATAACTCCACCCCCCACCCCTGGCTATAGTGATGAGTGTGCATGGAATGGCTTGGACATTAAAGGGATGCTTCATGTTTCTGGTGTGGGATGGTGTCAACCTGCCGCATCATGTGGCAGCCAGGGTTTACAGCGTCAAGTGAAGAAAATCTGGCCATGGTGATGCCATCGCTGGCCTCCAGGCCAGCAATTTTGTCAGGAGCTGATGCTCTGTGTTCAGTGCAGCATCAGGTGATGGCAGAGAAGGTTGGTGATGAGGTTGGTGTGCCTGGTGATGTTGGTGCTGAGGCTGATCGTGGAAGGATTTGGAGGACCAAAGTCTGATTGTTTCAATGGCTCCGATGTTGCTGCTGGAATAGATGGCAGCTGCAGGTGAGATGATAGAAGCGATCTGTCAATGGTGAGAAAGGTTCTCCCAATGAGGTGCCACTGGACATACAGTTGGATCTAAAAACTTGTAAGCTAAAGAAATCTCTATATGTATTAAAAATGCAGTCACCAACATTTTCTTTGCTCTGAAACTCACCATCTGCAACATGGCATCCTTGACACCACTTCTGCAGCTGTCAGCTTTTCACCAACATCAGAGCAGACTCAAAACACGCCAGGTTGAGCTGGCGTGTTCCCCGAACAGCGGGTAACCCGTGGGGGAGAAGGTAAAATTAGAAGTAAGCCTCAAATTACTCTTAAATTGGCTCTTAACAAGCCATTTAAGTAGCTGAATTGTATCCCCTGCCGCTTGGTGACGGGTCAGTTCTGCGCTGACAGACCCGACACCTGGGAGACTCGCGTGGAGGCGGGTTGACAGCAGGTTTCCTACCCGCTGTCAATCTTTGCGATTTTGACAGCAGACCCGTCTCCAAACCCACCTCCTCAGCGCGATTAAATTCGCGGCCTTAGTGTCTGCTGCTATGCTTTTTCTAGGTCTCTCTTTGCCCTTCTGATCACCCTTTTAAACATGTTTTTCCATTTTCCTATATTCATGCCAGTGGGCCTCCTTCTCCTTTCACCCTGCTGGATTTGTACAGGTTATGTTTTCTTTTTATTTCACATTTAATTTGTTTCTAAATCCATTTAGGGTCTTGTTTACTTAGTCTGAACCTCCTGGTTTTAGGAATGCATGTATCCTTCATGCCCAGCATTATACCTTTAAAGATGTTCTACTTGTCTTCTATTGAAGTGCTACTGAACAACCTCTCCCAATTTATTTGCTTAAGTTGTTCCTTCATTTTATTGAATTTAGTTCTTGTAATGTTATGTACCTGGATCCTGGTCTTAGATATTTCTGACTCCCAGGTCATGTTAAATGTTGTGGTTGCTGTTCCCCAGGGGTGCTACAACTTCTATTCCCTATATATTATCTGGGTCTTTAAGGAATATCAGATCAAGATGAGCTTCCTTGACACATTGGGTCAAGAAGCAGTCATGCACTACATCTACCAACTCTGGCTGTTGGGTTTTCCCAACTCATATTAGGTTGATTCAAGTCTCCTACTAAAGTAACCTTCCTGTTCTCACACACCCTTCCTCTCGCTTTATAGACAAAATTGTCCTTCTTATGCTGACCTGGTGTTCCGTGGTATACCCCTAGTGTTTGTAAGAATATGGACATTGTATGAGGACAGAATCAGGCTTGGCTGATACACTCAGTCAAGAGTCACACAAAGAATGGCTATTTGGGGAAGGCACTGCAGGGTTGTTGGCACGTGTGAAAATCACACCCATGCATGAGGCATCACTAAATTATCCTAAAAATCCTTTCATCTGTATTGCTGCCTCCTCCAGACTCAGGGCTGTCACTCAGCATGCTCCTTCTCAGACAGTACACGTGCTGCAGATGTGCCAAACCAAATCTGTTTGATTCAGTTTGAATGCTATGCCTGGCAGTAGCATGTAGTTGCACGAGGGGTAACTTTACACCAGGGAGCCTTGCCAGCCAGCAACATATCAGAAATACAGGTGCACAAACACCCACAGTCTTCGGATCATTCAGAAAATCTTGTGTACTTGTGCTCCTGAATTTCCAACATGTGCTGCCAATGGCTGAGGCTCACCACTGGAAGTGTAGACTTGTAAATTTACCGCTGTTTATATTTGTTTAGTCACACTCCATGATAAACAGTTAAGCAACATGAGACACTGTGGCAAACAATCTCCATCCACATCAGTATGGGAATAAATGGTCAAAAATCGCTTCCAAGACTTTGACAAGACATGGAAAATAATTCAGAATTTCTCTAACCACAGCAAAGATTTTTTCAGTGAATTATTCTTAAAACTAAAAGGGAGTTAGTGACTCCTATTGAAAGAATTGTTTCAAACCCAGTAATGCTCCTCTTCAGTGCTGTACAAAGCACAAAAAGTAACGGTCACTTTGAAAAGTGTGTTAATAAATGATAGCCAGCAAAGCTTTGTTAAAGGCATATCATGTTTGATAAAAGTGATTGAGTTCTTTGATGAACAGAGAGGGTTGATGAAGGTAGTGTGGTTGATGTTGTGCATATGGACTTTCAAAAGGCATTTGATAAAGTACAACATAATAGACTTCTTAGAAAAAGTGAAGCCCATTAGATTCAAGGACAGTGGCAAAGTGGAGACAAAATTGGCTAAGAGACAGAAAGCAGAGGATAGTGGAGAACGGTTGTTTTTCAGACTGAAGGGTAGTGTTCCCCAGTGGTCGGTGTTAGGACCAATGTTCCTTTTCATTTTTTTGAGTGCACGGCCCCCACATGCGCGGTTTTTGTCATTTAAAAGCCAGTGAGGCGGCTGCGCGGGATCTCCAGAGCGCTGCACGGCCACACAGCTTAAACGGAACATCGGTTAGGACACTGCTCTTTTTGATATATATTAACGACCTGGACTTGGGTATACAGGGCATGATTGCAAAGTTTGCAGATGACACGAAACTTGGAAATATAGGCCCGGATATTCCGATCCCTAAGGGTGAGTACACGCTGTGTACCCACCCGTAGGGACATCGGAAATGCCGGTTTCAGGCATGCACAGCGCATGCGCTGAAAACCAGCATTTTCGATCTGTCAAGAATGCTCTTGACAGTTCGGATGCCTGCCCTAGAGAAGGGCCTCTGCGGGCGGATAGTTCCGCTTTCTGGAGAACCTCCGCCCGCAGAAAATCTTTAGAATTCTTACGCCTGGTAAAAGCAGGCGTAAGGCCTGCTTTTACCAGGATAAGAATTGAAAAAAGTTTTAAAAACTTTTTTTTCACGCTTTTATCATTTAAAAAATACTTTAAAAAAGGTAAGTTTATTTTTAGCCCTGTAAAAAACTTTAATTATTTTTTTCAAAAAATAAATTTTTTTGTTATAAATGTTTAATTTATTGTAACTTCAACTAATTTTAAAAAGTAATGCTTTTTTTAAATTTATTTAATGTTTTCAAGTGTTTTTGGGGTGATCTCCATTCATATATTTGACAGGTCTATCTGTCAAGTGCATGAAGGGAGATTCCCTTCTTTGATTGGCTCCCCATGGCCACGTGATCCCAGGGACGCTTGCAAACCACATGCGCCCCTGGGATACGTAGGCCCTGCACAATTGGAGTTCGAGAGGCCCAGCATCGGAACTATACGCACCTCGGGAGCCCTCAGGTAAGTGCGTAGATTTTTTCCAGATTGGAGGCTTCCACACGTGGGAAGCCTCCGATCGGAAAATACGGCCCAGTGTAAATAGTTAGGAGGATAGTAACAGACTTCAGGAGGACATAGACAGACTGGTGAAATGAGCAGACCAGTCACATGCAACTTAACGCAGAGAAGTGTGAAGTAATGCATTTTGGTAGGAAGAATGAGGAGAGGTAATATAAACTAAAGGATACAATTGTAAAAGGGGTGCATGAACAGAGAGACCTGTGGATATACGTACACATATCTTTGAAGATGGCAGGACAAGTTGAGAAGGCTGTTAAAAAAACACATGGGATCCTTGGCTTTATAGAGTACAAAAGCAAGGAAGCTAGGCTAAACCTTTATAAATCACTGGTTAACCATTAGTTGGGGTATTGTGTCCAATTCTGGGCACCAAATTTTAGGAAGGATGTCAAGGCCATAGAGAGGGTGCAGAGGAGATTTACTAGAATGATGCCAGGGATTCGGGACTTCAGTTACGTGGCGAGACTAGAGAAGCTGGGGTAGTTCTCCTTGCAGCAGAGAAGGTTAAGGGGAGATTTAGTGGAGGTGTTCAAAATCATGAAGGGTTTTGATAGAGTAAATAAGGAAGAACCTTTTCTAGTGGCAGAAGGGTCGGTAACCAGAAGACACAGATTTAAGGTAATTGGCAAAAGAACCAGAGGGGAGATGAAGAGAATTTTTTTTTATGCAGCAGGATTTTATGATCTGGAGTCCACTGCCTGAAAGAACACAAGAACATAAGAATTAAGAGCAGGAGTAGGCCATATGGCCCCTCGAGCCTGCTCCGCCATTCAATAAAATCATGGCTGATCATCGACCTCAACTCCACTTTCCCACTCAATCTCCATATCCCTTGATTCCCCTAGAGTCCAAAAATCTATCTATCTCAGCCTTGAATATACTCAACGATTCAGTATCCACAGCCCTCTGGGGTAGAGAATTCCAAAGATTCACAACCCTCTGAGTGAAGAAATTCCTCCTCATCTCAGTCTTAAATGGCCGACCCCTTATCCTGACATTTGCCCCCTAGTTCTAGACTCTCAGCATCTACCTTTTCAATCCTCCTCAGAATCTTATATGTTTCAATTAGATCACCTCTCATTCTTCTGAACTTCAGAGAGTATAGGCCCAATCTACTCAATCTCTCCCCATAGGACAACCCTCTCATCCCAGGAATCAATCTAGTGAACCTTCGTTGCACCACCTTTAAGGCAAATATTTCCTTCCTCAGGTAAGGAGACCAAAACTGTGCACAGTACTCCAGGTGTGGTCTCACCAAAGTCCTGTACAATTGTAGTAAGACTTCCTTACTCTTGTACTCCAACCCCCTTGTAATAAAGCCCACCATGCCATTTGCCTTCCTAATTGCTTGCTGTACCTGCATGCTAACTCTCTGTGTTGGTGGTGGAAGCAGATTCAATAATAACTTTCAAAAGGGAATTGGATAAATACTTGAAGGGGAAAAATTTAAATGGCAATGGGGAAAGGGCAGGGGAAATGGAATTAATTGGATAGCTCTTTCAAAGACCTGGCACAGGCATGATGGGCCAAATGGCCTCCTTCTATGCTGTATCATTCTATGATTCTATGATTAACATTAGGCCTGGAATTTCCTCAAATGGCATAACCATCATGGTACACCAAACTTTCTTGAGAATTTCATTAGTTTACACGGAATGTAAACTATAGCGTAAAACTAGCAGAAATCAGTGCAGACAATCAAGGGCCGAGGAAAGCATGGAACTTCTTTTACATTTGAAAATTAGATGCTGGAAGCCATCAAATTATCTTCTATGCCTGTTAGGCATCATGTTTAAGAAAATGCAATCAGGGAAGCTTTTCAATTCTTAATGTACCTTACTCTGATGCTGTAAAATGCTTACAAATACTGGAAAAAAATTAGCAAAATGTGTCCGAGATACATATGAATATATGCTTTTCAATAAAATATAGTGAAATTTTGTTACATCTAATAGGTTGGAGATGGCCTGAATATGGTATTGCTATGTTAACAGCACAATTGGGACTGCATTCATGTAGAGCAAAGTCCAGCTAAAACAACAACCTGCATTTATATATATATATATATATATTTATATATTAACGCAGTAAAACTTCCCAAGGGGCATTACAGGAGCATAATCAGACAAATATTGACATCAAGTCAACGAAGGAGACATTATTACAAGTGACCAAATGGTGGGGTGAAGGAAGTAGGAGATGTACAAGAAGCCAGAGTTGAATGAATGCAGAGCTCTCTGAGGGCTGTAGGGCTGAAAGAAGTTACAGAGATAGGGAGAGGCGAGGCCGTGGAGGGTTTTGAACACGAAGATAAGAATTTTAAAATTGATTGGTGGACTGGGAGCCAATCAATTCCAGCAGAGAACAGCTTCCTTGATTGCATTTTCTTAAGTCAGTGAGTACAGGGGTGATGGCAATAAGGAAATAATTTTGATTCTCTAAACAGGTTAATTTGTTGAATCACAAAGATTCCCTAATTGATCATTGAGATAGCAACCAGTTTTAAATACAATACTAAATATTGGGAAGCCAGAGTTAAAGAGCTTCAGAGAAATATTGGGAAGTTGAGGATCAAGCTTCAGAGACCTCCACTTTAGTCTCAGAAATTATGGGGGAGAAATTCGGTATAGCCCAGTTTTGGGGGGCAATTATCGGCCGAGCGCAAAGTTTAGCGCCTGGCGATAATTATCGCCTCCAACTTCAAACTTGGCTTCTATCGCCCCTGGAGGTGATTGGAACGCTAAATCAGGTGCTACACACCTCTCTTAAGACACTAACGCCGAGGAGCGTGGTGCTACCTCAGAACGCTGGCGAAGCTCATGTGGTGTCAGTCAGCAATGGAACACAGACACATTGGCGCCGGCCAGTTCTTCAAGGGGAGGGTCGATCTTGCTCTCCATCCACACCCTGCTCATTGCAGCCTTGAATCTCGGCCTGGAGAGACCTGTACATTAAATCTGCTGGAACGAACAATGGAGAGGCCCAGGGAAAGAGCTCAGAGTGCAGCCCCCAAAGTCTCTTCTAAATCGATGCAAGGTAGGTCAAATCAAAATGAACCTGCAAAGTGCTGCTCAGTACCCAAAACTCCTTCACACAGCATTGAATCTCTCCAGAAGTCTCTCGCTCTCTCTCTCTCAGAATGCGTGGTGCAAAAATGTCACCGACAAAAAAAGGCAGGAAGCGGCCGCCTTTAAATAGCGCTGCCCCAGTCCCTTCCCGACTGCAATACGTTCCCCTCAACCTGTCATTGCTAGCGGCAGGCGGAAAGGCAGGGGGCGCCACTCAATATCCGCTCCGGGGCGCTACCGGGGCGTTGCACGCTTGACTGACGTCACGATCTGCCGGCGCAGGAGATCGTGGCGGTGGTGTTTAGCGCCGCCGCAAAATGTCTGGTCAATTTCGCAAGCGGCACAAACATCGCCGCAGCCGGGCGCTAGTTGTTTTGCGCCCCATTATTAGGGCGCTAACGGGAGGCGCAAAGCAACCTAAATTTTCCCCCTATGTATATAGCTTGGGAGATGCCAATTGTCTATAGCAACATCTGAAGTGCAATACATAAAAGGATGCTCTAAATGTTGTGTTCTCTGAAGAAAGTACATGTTTACTTATGACTATTGAGCACTATATGCATTTTTATCTTAGAAATAGTGATTAATGTGTTGTTAGTGTGCATTGTTTGTTTGACTGCTTTCCTTAAATCGAATCTTGTAATTACTTAAAAGAAAGTCTACAGGAATGGATTGGGCTTTTGGTTTTGATTCCATTAACCAGTGATTCTCTTAATCGGATTTCGCTGTATCAGCATTGCCAGTAATATGATTATTTTTAGAAACTGCCCAGAATTTCTGCAGGATCACATACATATGCATTTGACTGTATATTAAATGAAGTTGCGGTTCTGAGTTCATCTCCTACCTTAAGAGCAACCTTTTTCTTTATTAACAGGCAATTTATTCTACCCTTATCTGAAAAGGAGGCACTCACTTGCACAGTCCATTCTCTGGTTCCTCAAGTCCAAATCTTTCATCGAAGGTCAGCTGTATTTGCATATTCTCATCAGTTGCTGTTAATCTCCACACCAGCACCACATCCCGAGGGTAACTCTGAGGAAATCGTGGACTCTGCACAAATCCATCCTCTGATATTGTGATAATTTTTTCATGCTGATGATCGTGTACTCCTAATTTAATTAAAAAACAGCCAATGTAATTGTTTGTGTAAAACACGCAATTTAAATCTCAGCCATGACCAATTGTATTTATGTACTTCATTTTGCTAACTGTGCAGGTATAAACTGTAGACTGATATAATAAACACAAATCTCATAACAATCACCCAATAAAGGATAATGAAACAAGAGAACCAGTATCCGAATGAAATATTTGTAATCTGGAACATATTTAACCATTCTCTATACCATATCATTTTTACCAGGTAGCTGCTGAAAGTTCCTTCAAGATGATTGACACGGGGCCTGTTCTTTCATCACATACTTGGCTACAGGTAACGAAACTTTGAAAAATAAATAACACATGCTGTTAGGATTTTCAGAGTTTGTCATCACTCAGACCCAGACACTATAGAGGCTTTAAAAAGCGAAAGCCATTTGTTCTCCTTCCTGCTGTTTTGAAGATTGATTGACAACATGAAAAGTATGTTGTGATTTTTAAAAAAGTCCACTTGCCTCTGATTCGTTATTCCCTATTCTGTTTGTGAGACGGATAAAAAGGAGCATCAATATGGACATTAGATTTGAAGTCATTGATCTCAGGTCTTCATTTAGATTGCTAAAGCAACAGGACAACACTGAAATGCGTATCATTAAAGTCAAATGTGTTTCAGAGGGGGTTTTCCCTCCCTCTTTAAATAATGAGGGGGAGAAATTCAGTATCGCCCCATTTGGGGCGCAATTATCGGCCGGGCGCAAAGATTAGCGCCCGGCGCTAATTATCGCCACCGACTGCAAACTTGACTTTTATCGCCCCTGGAGGTGATTGGAGCGCTAAATCAGGCGCTTCACACCTGTCTTAAGGCGCAAAGGCCGAGGAGCGAGGCGCTAACTCAGAGCGCTGGCGAAGCTCATGTGATGTCAGTCAGCAATGGAACACACACACAATGGCACGGGCCAGTTCTTAAAGGGGATGGTTAATCTTGCTTTCCATCCACATCCTGCTCATTGCAGCCTTGAATCTCGGCCTGGAGAGACCTGCACATCAAATCTGCTGGAAAGAACAATGGAGAGTACCAGGCAAAGAGCTCAGAGTGCAGCCCCCACAGTCTCTTCTAAATCGATACAAGGAATGGCAAATCAAAATGAACCTGCAAAGTGCTGCTCAGTACCCAAAACTCCTTCACACAACGTTGAATCTCTCCAGAAGTCTCTCTCGCTCTCTCTCAGAATGCGTAGTTCAAAAATGGCACCAACAATAAAAGGCAGGAAGCGGTCACCTTTAAATACGGCTCCCCCTTTCCCTTCATGACTGGAGAACGCTCCCCTCAACCGGTCGTTGCTAGCGTCAGGCGGTAAGGCAGGGGGCGCCACTCAATATCCGCTCCGGGGCGATACCGGGGCGTTGCGCACTCGACTGACGTCACGATCTGCCGGCGCAGGAGATCGTGGTGGTAGTGTTTAGCGCCGTCGCAAAATGTCTAGTTAATTTCGCGAGCGGCGCAAACATCGCCGCACCTGGGCGCTAGATGCTTTGCCCCCCATTAGCGCCCTCTTAAGGCGCTAACGGGAGGCGCAGCCAACTGAATTTTTCCCCCTGAGTTTCTTAAAGCGACATTGTTATTCCTGAAAAGGTGCATGGAACGCTTTGAAGCTCTTTTTCGGCACAGTGGTATTTTTTGCACTGCAATCACATGATTTACATCAGAAAACCTATATGCATCGCAAAATCATCAAGTTACTAATGTTTGATGTCAGCATAAAATCAAATAATGCATAATTCTGCTGACTTTTTCTGTCCCCAAAGTAGCAATCAGTCTTCTTTAAAGCACAGTTAGCAAGCCAAACTGATGCTACATCACCAAGACAATACGTAGTAATGTGTCAACTTTTAAAGCAATGGAGAAAGCCAGGAACCGCCTTCAGAAATTAAAAACAACCTACAAACAGTGTCAAGTTCACTGTCAGGAAAAGCTCACACTGCAAGAGATGGTTTTATCTGCCCCGTTGTGACCTTTTATAATGTGTTTTTTCTTCAAATGCAATGACAGACTGCAATTCCTTCCTTTTATTAACCTGGCAAAATGATTTTGCAGGTCAATTCCCTTTGAAGAAATTTTGCATTGATTCATTTTCCTTAAGAGCCATGCTTAAGATTCAGTGAACTGGTCAGTTCTGGTTTTTGTTCCACTAGCATGCCGAACCAATAATGATTCATTCCACCCAGCCACTCATTTAATGCGCAGCCAGTTTGTTCCAAACCTTCTACCAGGGTGTAGCACATTTGAAACAATAAACATGTCACTGTCTTTGATATACATCAATGAGCAATATTCAATTTTCTCTCTGCAGAGAGTACTATAAAGAGAAAAAGTATTTCAATTATATAATAATCAACGGTAAATTATCCAAGTCCCATTAGCAACCATTTCACATACTGCTCCCACCAGGACTAGACACATGGTACAAGAACTCATTCTACAAGTCTTAAAACTGAAAAAATGATTTGTGTTTAAATATGCTTTATCCCTGTGCTTATGGGATGGAAAACAATTTCAACATGATTTTTGTTCCAGTTTGAGGGCAAAATTTAAAAATAATAATGCGCTGCAGAGCAGACAAGACATAATTTAGATGGATCATGAGTCTGCACAGAACCACCTGCACCGCAGGTTTGTAGAACATTGCTTTGCTGAGCCCAGGTCTAAGCTTTGTCGCAATTAGTCAATTATTTTTAGGTGGGGGAGGAGCTAGAACAAATACAATCTGGAACTAACAAAGACAAAATGTATTTCAACTGTACCAGAAGAAAAATGAAGGCTTAGATGTTCCTCCCATTTTTATTTTTGTCAAACCAACCTGCTCCAGTGACATTAGCCACAGTCCCTTAGTTCGGCACAATAAGAACAAGGTGCTGCCAGGCAAAGCAGTCAAAGGGACAGAAGCATCATGATTTGGGAGCAAAAACAAGCCTTAAGAAATAGTACTGGAATACCAGCAGAATTCCCTCAGCCTAACACTTTACATTTTAATTTCTTCATGCAAAGGACAAGAGTTCCAGACAACACCCTTGAAATTCTGCAAGGGTTCTCCTGGTTCCCAACCGCAACTTCTGCAGGAGATAGTCTGAACCCTCAGAGAAGTCATGACAGGAGATCGAGACAGCCTTGTGGAATTTCAGGGCCAAAAACTTTATCTGGGACACAGTTTCACAGACAAGAGAAGGGGTGTGTAGAGTTTCACCCCTGGTATTCTGGAATGGCACGTCAGTGAGCAACTGGAGTTGCTCTTGTGTTCTGGGTGCAAACGCTCTAGTTTTGCTGCTCCAGTCATGATTATGTGCAGCCACATTTCTGCAGCATTGTGGAGATGGACTCTGACACCCAATATATCATTCTCTTCAACCGCACTGCTCCATATGGCTTTGCACTGTGGTGAGGTGAAAGGTAAGAGATGGGCTCAATTGAACTATAATAAGCCATGTTTGGTGACATACACAATCCCCATTAACCCGTTTCACTGAAGATTTGTGAATTTTCATTATCTTCATAGGGAATTCACTGCCCTTTTTTTGGTGGGAAAGGGTTAAACGGTGCTCACAAGTCTGGTTAAAACACAAACAAATGCCCAAGGACCCATGATGGCTCCTCTCATTTAACCACAGAGTAGCTGAGCAATAGATACCAGAAAGGTCACAGGTTTAATTCTCAGTGTGTGCTGAATTCATTCATTCTAGTGGGGAGTGGTAGTAAAATTGTTGCAATTCGGTTATGGAAGGGGCAAAAATAGGTCCTATTCCTGCTCCTACTGGCTAGTGTTGCAACTATTGCTGGAGATGTCTGTAGATGTTGTGAGATAGTAGGATCAGGATCACTGTGATGACTCTGTAGATGAATAGTCTGCCAACACACACTGTTAAGGCACACAGAAGAATAATGGCAAACTAGACAGGGTACCAGAGGGGAACTAGCACCCAAGGAATGTTATCTCAGCAAGGAATCAAGAAAAGAATAGAGGCAAAAACTAACAAGGAAAACAAATACAAAAATGTTAAAAAGTCACACAACACTAGTAAACATGGTGTCTGTCTACAACATTTGTGGTAGATTGTTAATTGGGTAAAATTAATGAATTAATTGCAGTGGAATAGCATTCTTTGCAACATATGTGTTTCGGAAGACGCATGGGGCAGATACACACAGCTGTGTGGTATAACTGGGCAACTTGTGGATTCAAAAGCAGCATGAAAGTGATTTAAATTTATTTCCAGACTGTTAAGCTCAGTTAGATGTGAGCACAATGATGTCTTCCATTCTTGAAATAAAATCCTCATGTCACGTATTTGAGACACCGGGGTGGGGGGATTTTTCTCTATCACTGCAAAATGGGGAGATAGGCAGCCGGATAGGCAACCACTGGCCACCTGATTGGTCTTTTTTTAAGCCGTCCATGCATGGTCCACCTTTTGGTACCAGACGTGGAGTGGTGTTACCAGTGATCCTAAAAGGGACCATTTGGAAGCTGTTCTGGAAACAGTATTACTAAAAACGGATTCTCTGCTCATGTATTTCATTGCTGTTTGTGGGACCTTGCTGTGCGCAAATTGGCTGCCACGTTTCCCTACATTACAACAGTAACTACACTTCAAAAGTACTTTATTGGCTGTCCTGAGGTCGGGAAAAGCGCTATATAAATGCAAGTCTTTTCCTTTACCTTTGCAGAACTCTGCAGAAGAGCTGTCAGATTCCATGTCCACCTCCCACATCCCAATCAGCAAGCAATGGCAGCTTGCCAATATTCTGCAGGTGAAGTTCGACCCTGAAAGTAGCTCAGGCCTCTTGCTGGTGCCATTGGATGAGTGAGGTGGATGCACCAAAGTTGAAAATCATGTCCCACAAGTACTTACCTCACATACTTAATGGCCTCCTACACTTCACAAGTAATACTCTGAGGTTTATCCAATAGCAATTTGTTATTCAAAGCTCGTCATTCTGGCAGGTGCAATGCTTTCATGTGACTCATTCAATGTAAAAATACTCCACCAACAAGAAGTAGGTCTTGTCCTGGGATATTAAAGTATATGAAAATGTTGAGATCAAAAAGAAACCAAACAGCTCTGACATTAAAATCACACATCTGTAATTAAATATAATTTTAAAAGGAACACCCATAAATACTCAATTTGTGGTATTTTGCTCCTTAAATTACAACTAGCTTTTTCTTATGGAAATGATATAATCAACCCAAACTAAAAATGACAGCGGTTTAGGCAGTAGCCACATGTAATGTGCACATTTCTGCTGTCAGCTGACTGAGTCCACAGGCCGGAGATTACATGTGGTGCCGCTGCTAAAGTTGGCACATAGTGCAATGCAAAGTGAATTTCCCCTTCCTTCCCAGTGAGAACCAGCATTATGAATAAAGGCAAGCATTACAGTCAATCAGGAGCTAAGCTTCTGTTCAGCCCTTGTGGCCGTATTGCTGTCAACACCAATGTAAAACTGAACGCCAAATACAGAGAAAATCTTATAGGTTCCAAGGTCCAGGTTTGTTTCAAAAGAAAAATGGAGAGAAAAACCTAAAGGTTATCATGAATTCCTTTCGTGTTGAGACCAGAGTTCCATATACATACAAACTTTGCAGCCATTTCATTGGACTAATTCAAACTCTCAGCCTGCTTCTTGCCCTAACTGGCCAATACTTCTTGCCTCACACAAATCAAAGGCTCCCTATGTTTACTGTTACCAGGGAGATGGAAATTCTACTTCGGCAAAGATTGTTGAATACTCTCCAAGACTAAAAATACATGACAGAAAACAGTTGCTTCGTTGCTGCAAGCTGCAAGTTATATCCAGAAGTCATGTTAAACTTCTACCACACACCTATCAGTAATAAAAAAAGGCTATTTTGTGACAACAGTTATCTGATCATCCCCTCTCCTTGCCCTCCTTAATATGAGTAAAAGCAGTTTTGAACAATATAACATTTTCTATTTTTGACCAAATGACAATATTAACCACGTCCAGAGCATAACACTGGGCTGCTCATAGAGTTTCCACCTTACTGTGATAATGGGGCTATGTGTACAAATGTGTAAAAATGGTTTAATAACTCACTCCATCTAAATTGAATCTTCCCATCACATTATCTCACTAAAAATCCCATTGTGCGGGATGGACTATACAGTGAATTGTTTTCAGCCAAATGGCTACATATATAAATGTTCACATATAATATGCATTGCTGAATTTCCTTAAATTCAGTAAGAATTAGTCAAGTATTTCTACATTGACAATCATTAAATCCCTTGTCATTTTTTAGGCATCATTGCTTGTTGCTTATTTTCTATATGTGTTATTCTAAGGTTGTATTTTTTGAGAATACTGTCAAATAATTGGCACATTATCGAGCCAATGACACTTGGCATCCTCCCTATCCCTCCCTGCTGAACTGAGAACAGTGGCAGATTGAACCTGTGCCTTCCTATTCCTCGGAGATCAGCATTCGTGCTCCAACACTGAGTGCCATCCAGGGGAAATTGACTGATTAGATTTGACAAATATATAAGGACTGATACACCAGGAAAGAAGTTGCTTTGTAGAACCTCCTTAAAAATAGGATGCTGTTTCTCCTAATATCAGTTTACACCCCGCATCCTCTGTATCAACACTACCGAATTTTTTCAGTCTGGTTTCCCAGAACAATGCTGAAAACGTGCCCAATAATTTTATATTATGGAGTCATTCCCACTAGGAGCTGAATGAGGACAGCTAGTAAAGGAACTCTGCAATTAGGCCTGCTGTTAAAGAGGAAGGAAAACTAAAGTGCAAACAGTGTAAAAATATGTTTTCAGCAATTTTAGTTGCAATACATCCCAATGTATTTTTAACTCAATGTCCATCTGGACATTTTGGAGTCTAAATTTAACATTGTTGCGACGCAAACGGGCACAACAATAACCATTTTAGCACAGGAGAGGTCCATCTGCACGAGACTTCAGGCCACTGCTACTCTGGTATTCAACTGAGGCACCTGAACTCAATTCAGACTCAAACTCCGAAGTTTGTTTGCCCTAGTCAGAGCTCGCAATCCAACTGGCAGTTCTGGGCTTTGAGCAGCCTAAACAGCGATCCTTAAAGGTACTGCTAGGGGCCACTCAAAAAACCCCCCAAAACTTCCAAAATGTTGTTTCTCGTGCAGTCATAAAGGGGGACCTGATCACCCTCCCTCCCTCCCGACCCGATCACCCTCCCTCCCTCCCTCCCAATCACCCTCCCTCCCTCCCTCCCAATCTCCCTCCCTCCCAATCACCCTCCCTCCCTCCCTCCCAATCTCCCTCCCTCCCGATCACCCTCCCTCCCTCCCTCCCAATCACCCTCCCTCCCTCCATCCCAATCTCCCTCCCTCCCGATCACCCTCCCTCCCTCCCTCCCGATCACCCTCCCTCCCTCCCTCCCAATCTCCCTCCCTCCCAATCACCCTCCCTCCCTCCCTCCCAATCTCCCTCCCTCCCGATCACCCTCCCTCCCTCCCTCCCTCCCGATCACCCTCCCTCCCGATCACCCTCCCAATCTCCCTCCCTCCCGATCACCCTCCCTCCCTCCCTCCCTCCCAATCACCCTCCCTCCCTCCCTCCCTCCCGATCACCCTCCCTCCCGATCACCCTCCCAATCTCCCTCCCTCCCAATCTCCCTCCCTCCCGATCACCCTCCCTCCCTCCCTCCCAATCTCCCTCCCTCCCGATCACTCTCCCTCCCGATCACCCTCCCAATCTCCCTCCCTCCCAATCTCCCTCCCTCTCGATCACCCTCCCTCCCTCACTCCTGATCTCCCTCCCTCCTGATCGCTCTCCCTCCCTCCCGACCCAATCACCCTCCCTCCCAACCTAATCGCTCTCCCTCCCTTCCAACCCTAACATCCTCCATCCTGACCCAATCGCCCTCCCTCCTGACCCAATTGTCCCCCTTTCCCGGTCCCCTTTTATCAACTTACCTGAGTGCCTGGCACTACAGCGGCCCAATCTTCAATTCCTCTTCACCAGCGAGCTGCCTGAGGACACCAGTAGGTGTCTGCATCTTTCCAGCTCAATGATAATGAGGCCTGAGGCCCAATATCACATGCACTTCAGGCCTATCCGTTCAGGCACAGAACACAGACCCTGTGCCCCCTGCACTTCCACCTTTTGTAGGCCAGTATCTCCTCAGTGGTTGTGGAATGTGAGTCCCTTTTAAGCTACTAGAACTGCAGAGTTTAAACAGGGTGAAGATATTGGCCCTGATATTTACGGGGAGGCGGGGAGTAAGTGGGGGCAATATGGGGAACGCAAAGTTCCAGACAAATTTAACGGCAGAAGATTGAGATGCTGGCCGGCTGTCAGACGAGAAAACCTGTGGTAACAGACCACAGCCGGGGACCGTAGAGGAGGCAGGGAGGGAGAGATCACGGTGGGGAAGAGATCGGGGGTTTGGGGGTGTTGGTTGATCGCGGGGAGGGAAGCAGATTAGCTTGGGGGGCCGGGGGGAAGCACTCCTGCCCACCTGGCCCATCAGCAGAGCTGGAAAAGCACTTACCTGCTGCAGCTGGCGGTTCTCGGCTTCCTTCAGCAGCCAGATCTCCCGAGCCCTGGGAAACCCGACCCACAACAGTTACATCCACATGGCTGCTAAAATCTGAGGCACGCAGATTCCTGACCCGCCTCACGAGAGCAGGTTACTTGCCTGACCCCCAACCCAGCCCGGTTAAACTGCAAATAGGCGTGTTCACGGCTGGTGTGGTTGGGCTTCCCATTTTAAAGAATTTAACCCCCGCCTGTCCTGGGAGGGGTGGGGGTGGGGGGGGGCGGGGGTGGGTGGGGGGTTAAATTTCCTATATTGTCCTTTTTTGGAATTTGCGAGTCTCTTTTGCTAGGTAGAAACCCCGAGGGGCCCATCAAATAAAAAAGATATTTAACAGCACTGTCTAGTTTGTGTTTAATAAGGCCAGGCTTATCTATATGGCTTAGAGATAACACAAAGATGTACGCACTGGAACTAGAAAAACCTGTGACACACCAAGATTTCCTGAGGACTAACCAAGCTGGCTTAAATTGCTGGATTTAAAGAATTATTCCAGGGAATGAAGGGAATCTCTGATTAACGTCAAAAAGTTATGGGATCCTTTGCTTAAGTTCATTATGTACAAAAGATGGGCTCCCACAGGCCGAAGAGCAAACTCTTAATACACTTTTTGAAAGGTTTAATCAAGAGAATGCCTTGTTGAGAAAAGAAATATACCTGAATGCAGAGGTGTCCAAGCTTTTGTCTGCTTGGATCACATAGGTCGATATCGTGCAGCCTCAAATGAATGGATGAAAAATCATGGACAATGCACGCCAGAATTTCTGGAATGTGTGCCTGGTGGATGAAGCTCCCCGCCTGAGATGCAAACTTATAAAATTGTGCCATAAAGTTCAAATCCATGCTCCCATTAATTTGCAGAAATCTCAAGTTGCTGCCATTATCAGATCTCGGTGTTCTGAGTTAGGATCTATCCACCAATGAGGCAAAATTACTAAAAACATCTCTTTTCAAACCTCCAGGCCCAGATTCAAACAGGACAAAATGACAAATAAGAAATATAATCGCAAATAGGTCTGATTTGCCTGGGCTTCGAGGGCCAGATTGCCATGGCTCATCAATTTTCAGGCATCCTGTTACTATGAAAGGGCCGCATGCGGATCCAGGACATGCACAATGGACCCTTTCTTAGCTAGAACAGAAAGAAAGAAAGACTTGCATTTCTATAGCGCCTTTCACAACCACCGGATGTCCCAAAGCGCTTTACAGCCAATGAAGTACTTTTTTGAAGTGCAGTCACTATTGTAATGTAGGAAATGCGGCAGCCAAACTGCACACAGCAAGCTCCCACAAACAGCAATGTGATAATGACCAGATGATCTGTTTTTGTTATGTTGATTGAGGGATAAATATTGACCAGGACACCGGGGATAACTCCCCTGCTCTTCTTCGAAATAGTGCCATGGGATCATTTACATCCACCTGAGAGAGCAGACAGGGCCTCGGTTTAACGTCTCATCCGAAAGATGGCACCTCCACCAGTGCAGCACTCCCTCAGCACTGCACTGGAGTGTCAGCCTAGATTTTTGTGCTCATGTTTCTGGAGTGGGACTTGAACCCACAACAGAGGAAGAATGTCACTAATGGTTCATGCTCCATCCAGTCGTGTCAGTGATATCTGATTGGTTGGCTGTAAGTTAGCACTGGCCAATGAAATGAGAGCGTGTGAAACAAGACCCCCCTGATCAGACCACCAGCGGCCCACTTTCACAGGTCAATTGATCTTTGGCTCCGCTTGTGACCACTCCTTTCCTTAAGAAAAAACAAAGCTGCCTCTCTCTCTTACTGCCTAGTGAAGTGGATACATTAACAGTTTAATAGAGCCTGAAGCAATTCTTGCCAGCCTACTGATTTGTTTAGTCTGGTACTAAGGCAGAGTTACTCCCTCAGCACAAAGAGGATTCATGTCAAAACTTCAAGCACAGTTACACCCTTAAGGTCATTCAGGTCAACTGCCGCTGTGCAAACTTATTCTCGGTAAACCATAAGAACATAAGAATTAGGAGCAGGAGTTGGCCATACGGCCCCTTGAGCCTACTCCGCCATTCAATAAGATCATGGCTGATCTTCTACCTCAACTCCACTTTCCCACTGATCCCCATATTCCTTGATTCACTTACAGTCCAAAAATCTATCAATCTCAACCTTGAATATACTCAATGACTGAGGATCCACAGCCCTCTGGGGTAGAGAATTCCAAAGATTCACAACCCTCTGAGTGAAGAAATTTCTCCTCATCTCAGTCCTAAATGGCCGACCCCTTATCCTGAGACTGCCCCCTAGTTCTAGTCTATCCAGCCAGGGGAAACAACCTCTCAGCATTTACCTTGTCAAACCCTCTCAGGTGTGTTTCAGATGTGCATCTTATGTGTTTTAATGAGATCACCTCTCATTCTTCTAAACTCCAGAGAATATAGGCCCATTCTACTCAATCTCTCCTCATAGGACAACCCTCTCATCCCAGGAACCAATCTGCTGAACCTTCATTGCACCCCCTCTAAAGCTTCCATATGTACTGAGGCAAAAACACAGTACTCCAGGTGTGGTCTCAACAAAGCCCTGTACAATTGTAGCAAGACTTCCTTACTCTTGTAATCCAACCCCCTTGCAATAAAGGCTAACATAACATTTGCCTTCCTAATTGCTTGCTGTACCTGCACGTTAACTTTCTGGGCTAGAAATTGGGCTCCTTTGCTCCTCCAGTTAGTGTCTCCGGGGGGCGCTAATGGGGCACAAATGGGTTTGCGACCGGGCGTGACGCTATCAACACCTCCCGCTAAATTCGGCGTGAGTTTTGCGGCAGCGGTAAGACGTTGCGCCCCGATCTCCTGCGCCTGGAGATCGTGACGTCATTGCCGTGCGCAGCGCCCCGATAATGCCCTGGATGAAAAATTCCCTCTTGCCCCCTGCTTGTGCGCCTGCCGTTAACAACAACAGGTAGAGGAGGCAGCTTTCAGTCAGATGTCCGGTGGAGGAGCGCTATTCAAAGGCGTCCACATCTGGTTTAGTTTTCGTCAGCCAACAATGCTTCGTTGTTAGTTTCACATCGGCAAAGAGGCCTATTGACGAATTTGCGCGTTTTGCATTTCAACGAGTGTTCTGGCTCATAAAGATTGTTCAGTTTGATTGAGGGGAGATTTGAAAGTGCAATATTTGTATCCTTTCATGAGGGCTGTACGGGCACTGAACCTCAGCCTCCAGCGTCAACACTGGAGTCAACTGACGCACAGAGAAAGATTGCAAAATGTGGCCAGAGGTAGGAGGGCCAACAGGGCTCTCAAAAGGAGGCCTTACCCACCCAAGGTATTCCAGCAGCAGTTCTCCTGCATGAATTTCACTGAGGACCAGTGTGTTAGAAGGCTCCGCTTCAGCAAGGACGTGGACACAGAGCTCTGCCACCTCCTGCAGCCAGACCTCGAGCCTCAGATCAGGACCACCACGGCTCTCTCAGTGGCAGTCAAGGTCACCATCGCCCTCAATTTCTATGCCAGCGGATCATTCCAGTGTGCCTTAGAGGGGGGTGCAATGAAGGTTCAGGCGACATCTCCAACGTCTCTCAGTTTGCCGTCCATTGCTCCATCCGCCAGGTCACAGATACTCTGTACAGAAGGAGAAGGGACTACATTTCCTTCCCCATGACCAGAGAGAAGCAGGACGAGTGTGCATGTGGCTTTGCCAGGATAGCGGGCTTCCTCATGGGGCAGGGCACCATTGACTGCACCCACATCGCTTTGCGGGCACCTCATAACAATCCTGAGGTATTCCGTAACCGCAAAGGCTACCACTCACTTAATGGGCAGTTAGTGTGCGAGCACAGACAGCGAACCCTGACCATCAATGCCCGCGATCCTGGCAGCAGCCACGATGCCTTCATCCTGCGCCAGACCAGTGTGCCAGATCTATTCCAGCCACTACATCAAGCTCGCGGCTAGCTGCTGGGAGACAAGGGCTATCCGCTCTCCACCTGGCTCATGACTCCCCTCCGCAACTCCAACAATCCTGGCCAGCAGTCATATAATGAGAGCCATGCTGCCACCAGGAACATCATTGAGCAGACCATTGGTGTGCTCAAGCAACGGTTCCGCTGCCTTGACCGCTCGGGAGGAGCCCTCCAGTACTCGGCTGAGCGGGTGTCACTTTTCGTCGTCGTCTGCTGCATGCTGCACAACTTGGCCATTATGAAGGTGCAGCCATTGCCACCAGGCATAGTCGCACCACCTCAGGAGGAGGAGGAGGACGAGGAGGAGGAGGAGAAGGAGGAAGAAGAGGAGCAACAGAGGAGGCAGCCACTCAATTGGCGTTCTGCAAGGTCGGTCTGTGACTGCCTCATCAGACTTCGTTTCCAGTGACTTTGAGTCCTTTCCGGTTGCTGAGCGCGTCGCCATCATTCCATCACTTTGTGATTCCATACCACACCCCAAAACTGAAATGAGACACAGCACCAAATCTGCAACATTCCAGTAATAAATTTATCAAAAACCATTAACCACATATATACAACAACAATATTGACTAATCACCCTTGTGCAAACCCTTGCCTCCCCTCTTTACAACTCTCTTTCCTAATCTAGTGCTCCTACATAGTGTCTCCCCAGTGGCTGCAGCAGGGCTGGTGGAAGGCTGCTGCGTGTTGGTGCCGGAGACTTCAGATGGCCTTGCAGGATGCCCTCGACCAGCTCTGGGCCTGGAACACCCGGCTGTAGACTGCACCACGTCAGGCTGGGCGGCGGCAGTCTGGCCTGGCTAGATGACAGGCAGCGACAAGTGCAATGGTGGAGTGGCAGTGGTGGGAGCAGGAATGCTGTCATCCTGAGAGAGGACAGCAGCTTCCTGCTCCACTGACCCACTGCCACTCCCCCGGGGCAGCACCTCAGCATCCCTACCAATCTGCTGGAGCACAGATTGCTGGCCTGCTGCGACACCATGAGATACCCAATGAACTGTGGTGGACCCAGCGATGATGGCAGCAGTCAGAGCTTGCGTGGAATTAAGCTGAGACTGCATGAGAGCAGTCTGAGATTGGATGCCACCAACCATAGACTGCATTACAGCACTAACACGTTGCGTCACTTCCGCCTGTGCTGCAATGGAAGCTGCCATATCGCCCATGACACGCATCATGAGGTCTGAATCCGCACGGTCTCTCTGGGAGTCCACTATCCTCTGCACAGTGGAAATGATGGGCTCCATGGTGTGCGCAGAGTTCTGTGCGTTGTTGGAGGCGGACTCCTCTGCGTTCCTTACCACTGCCAAGAGGCTCTCGGGCACCTTTGCCATTGCACCTATGATCTCGTGTGCATGCCCATCACCCTTCTTGTGAACGCCTCCCCATCGAGGTCCTCATCTGAGTCATGTGCAGCAGAACTCGCGCGCGAACTCGCCCTCCGGGGAGCTGGCTCTCGAGCTACCTTTTCCCCCTGGCCTTGCTGCAGCCCACTCGTCCCCAGTGCATCACCCAGTGCAGGCCCCTCTACTAAAGTTGCCTCTAAAGATCGCGTAACGTCAGTATCTGAGGTGGCGCCTGTGGGTGAGAGATGCAGTGACGCGGTGTTTTGCTCACCCTCCTCTACTCCCTCCTCACTCTCAGTGGGAGGCTCAGGGATAGGCTGGTCATCTGGTTGCTGATTATCTGAAAGCATAAAGGCACAACACCCTCGTTAAGGTGAGGACGGGGGGCAGGAATGAGCAAGGAATGCAGACATTCTCAGGAGGTGGAAAGTGAGAAAGGTTTGTGTTGTGAGGGGGAAGTGGGATGAGAGAAGGAGAGGGGCTGAATATACCGTTTTTGCCCCCAACGGGGTCATGTCGCCAATGGCCATGGCGCCCACCACCTGCTGCCCAATGAATCGCAGCACTCGCTCCTCAAGGTCTGAGATCTGCTGGAGCTGCGCATCACCCCTGCCTGTTCTCTGCTGCTCCCTCCTATTGTGGGCCATCTTGTCCTGCAAGAGAAACAAATGTGTTTGAGTCGGAGTCCAGCTATGTGTTTGGGAGATATGCCTGCCATCGTTGAATAGCTGTGAATGTAAGCAAGGCGTGAGATGTGGTTGTGAGTTTGAGTAGGTGAAGATGTTTGGTGGGTGAGTGGTGGCGGTGTGGTTCTTTGCAGTGTGCACAGACTGAGGTTCAGATGCTGGTATGTAGGAGCTGTTGAAGCATGTACTCACCTTGACCACCCGACTGAGGTCGTTGAATTTCTTGTGGCACTCTGTCAGGCTGTGTTCCACCACACTACTGGCCGAGACCTCCTGGGCCACTTCCCTCCACATTGCCCTGAACACCTGAGGCGATGGCCTCCTTCCAGTGGCCGGGAACAGCACTGCCCTCCTCCGCTCCACTCCAGCCACCAATACCACGTCTGTGAACTGACGAGCTCTCTCCCTGGGAGTGGGAACAGCCATAGCCATCAGGGGATTCACTTGCTTGCAGGTTGCCTCAAAGCCAGCAATGCTGAAAATGAGCATCTGCACAATGATGCAACCTCCCCTTTAAGAGCTGAAAGGAACCAATGTGAAGGATCATTGACGAATGCATTGCACCTGAAATTCCTTAGCGCTCTGTTGGTAGCGCCCCTGTAGCGCCCCACTGAGGTCATTAGCGCTTGATTTAGTGCCCTATTTCCTTCCTGGGGCGCTAACACCCAATTTAGTAAAAGTTCAGAATCCTTAGCGCCTGGCGTTAAATTTTCAAAATTTCAAAAGTTAGCGCCCCAAACAGAGCGATACCCAATTTCACCCTCATGGTGTTGGAGGAGTGAAGAAGGAGAATTTTGAAAGCAGAGATGGAGGTGGCAAGTCAGAGTACCATGTAGTACCAGAGAACAGTGGCATAGTGGGTGAATGAGCAACCATGGAGAAAGGTATCAGAAATCTTAGAAGAGTGAATAAATCTTAAATATATTAGCAATTTGCATAGGAATAAACTGTAGCCTCTTTTTTATTGAAAGTACAACAGTAAAATATTCCTAGCTTGTCCATCAAGGAGTTGCAATAGGCAGTGTTTTTTACAAGCTAAGGTGAAATATTCCTGCTTCAATCAGGAGCACTTTCATAATCACAAGGTGGGATGGGCAATAAATGCTGGTCTTGCCAGCAATGCCCACCTCCCATGAATGAATAAAAAAAGAGCTTGCATTCTTACTTCATCCAGTCACTGGAGGTGAAAGTCCGTGGCCTGTATTTGTTGCACACATTAACCAAATCAGATGGCACATTACAGAGGAGAGAGAGAAAGACCGCTTTGCTTTTTCTTCAGGAAAAGAGGGGAAACAAGCTGAGCTAAAGATCACCTGACCTATGAGCTGGGGTGCTTTCATGATTTGGTGCTCCCAATCAGGAATTCATATCAAGTAATCATGGGCATGCAGCCCATAATATTCCATCCATTAATGGCGTGCCTGCGAATTCCCGACATGAGCTTCCTGAGAGCACCAGACCATGGAATCACCCCTTATACCCCAACCTATTGATAAATCCTCTGCTTGTTCTGATGAGCCAAATGGTCAATATATTTTTGTTGGCTCTTTTAGATCTTGTCTTGTATAATGAGACAGGGTTAATTAGTAATCTCATAGTAAGGGATCCTCCGGGAAAGTGTGATCATAATATGATAGAATTTCACATTAAGTTTGAGATTGCTGTACTTAAGTCCAAAACTAGAGTATTACACTTAAACAAAGCCAATTACATAGGTATGAGGGGAGAGTTGGCTACGGTAGATTGGGAATTTAGATTAAATGGTATGTAGATAAGCAATGGCGAACATTTAAAGAAATATTTCATAATTTTCAATGAATATACATTCCATTGAGAAACTCCATGAGGAAAGTGATCCATCCGTGGCTAACTAAAGAGGTTAAGGACAGTATTAGATTAAAAGAAGAGGCTTATAATGTTGCCAAGAACAGTAGTAAGCCTAAGGATTGGGAGAGCTTTAGAAAACAGCAAAGGATGAACAAAAAAATGATAAAGAGGGAGAAAATAGAATATGAAAGTAAATTAGCAAGAAATATAAAAACAGATTGTAAGGGCTTCTACACGTATGTAAAAAGGAAGAGATTAGCAAAAGTAAACGTGGGTCGCTTACAGGCAGGGACAGGAGAAATTATAATGGGGAATAAGGAAATGGCTGAGATGTTAATCAAATATATTGTATCTGTCTTCACAGTAGAAGACACAAAAAACATACCAGAAATAGTAGGGAACCAAGGGTCTAATGAGATTGAGGAACTGAAAGAATTTAATATTAGTAAAGAAAAAGTACTGGAGAAATTAATGGGACTAAAAGCAGACAAATCCCTTGGACCTGGTGGCCTACATTCTAGGGTTCTAAAAGAGGTGGCTGCAGCGATAGTGGATGCATTGGTTGTGATCTTCCAAAGTTCCCTAGATTCTGGAATGGTCCCAGTGCATTGGGAGGTAGCAAAAGTAACACTGCTATTCAAGGAAGGAGGGAGAGAGTCAACAGGGAACTATAGGCCAGTTACCCAGACATCAGTCGTCAGGAAAATGCTGGATCCATTATGAAGGAAGTGGTAACAGAGCACTTAATAGAACATAGAACATAGAACAGTACAGCACAGTACAGGCCCTTCGGCCCTCGATGTTGTGCCGAGCATTGTCCGAAACCAAGATCAAGCTATCACACTCCCTATCACTCTGGTGTGCTCCATGTGCTTATCCAATAACCGCTTGAAAGTTCCTAAAGTGTCCGACTCCACTATCACAACAGGCAGTCCATTCCACACCCCAACCACTCTCTGAGTAAAGAATCTACCTCGGACATCCCTTCTATATCTCCCCCCATGCACCTTATAGTTATGCCCCCTTGTAACAGCTACATCCACCCGAGGAAATAGTCTCTGAACATCCACTCTATCTATCCCCCTCATCATCTTATAAACCTCTATTAAGTCGCCTCTCATCCTCCTCCGCTCTAAAGAGAAAAGCCCTAACTCCCTCAATCTTTCCTCATAAGACCTCCCCCCCAAACCAGGCAGCATCCTGGTAAATCTCCTTTGCACTCTTTCCAATGCTTCCACGTCCTTCCTATAGTGAGGTGACCAGAACTGCACACAATATTCCAAATGTGGTCTCACCAAGGTCCTGTACAGTTGCAGCATAACCTCACGGTTCTTAAACTCAAACCCCCTGTTAATAAACGCCAACACACCATAGGCCTTCTTTACTGCTCTATCCACTTGAGTGGCAACCTTCAGAGATCTGTGGATATGAACCCCCAGATCCCTCTGTTCCTCCACGTTCCTCAGAACCCTGCCGTTGACCCTGTAATCCTTATTCAAATTTGCCCTACCAAAATGAATCACCTCGCACTTATCAGGGTTAAATTCCATCTGCCATTTTTCGGCCCAGCTCTGCATCCTATCAATGTCTCTTTGCAGCCTACAACAGCCCTCCACCTCATCCACTACTCCACCAATCTTGGTGTCATCAGCAAATTTACTGATCCACCCTTCAGTCCCCTCCTCCAAGTCATTGATAAAAATCACAAACAGCAGAGGACCCAGCACCGACCCCTGTGGCACACCGCTGGTAACTGGTCTCCAGTCCGAAAATTTTCCATCCACCACCACCCTCTGCCTTCTATGAGATAGCCAGTTACTTATCCAATCGGCCAAATTTCCCTCTATCCCACAACTCCTTACTTTCTTCATGAGCCGACCATGGGGAACCTTATCAAACGCCTTACTAAAATCCATGTATACGACATCAACTGCTCTACCTTCATCTACACACTTAGTTACCTCCTCAAAGAATTCAATCAAATTTGTTAGGCAAGACTTACCCTTCACGAATCCGTGTTGACTATCCCTGATTAAGTTGCCTCTTTCCAAATGCTCATAAATCCTATCCCTCAGGACCTTTTCCATTATCTTACCAACCACCGAAGTAAGACTAACCGGCCTATAATTGCCAGGGTCATTCCTATTTCCTTTCTTGAAGAGAGGAACAACATTTGCCACTCTCCAGTCCTCTGGCACCATCCCCGTGGACAGTGAGGACCCAAAGGTCAAAGCCAAAGGCTCTGCAATCTCCTCCCTTGCCTCCCAAAGAATCCTAGGATATATCCCATCTGGCCCAGGGGACTTATCGACCCTCAGGTTCTTCAAAATTGCTAAAACATCTTCCCTCAGAACATCTACCTCCTCCAGCCTAACCACCTTTATCACACTCTCATCCTCAAAAACATGGCCCTTCTCCTCGGTGAACACTGACGAAAATTATTCATTCATCACCTCTCCTATCTCTTCTGACTCCATGCACAAGTTCCCACTACTGTCCTTGACCGGCCCAACCCTCACCCTGGTCATTCTTTTATTTCTCACATAAGAGTAAAAAGCCTTGGGGTTTTCCTTGATCCGACCCGCCAAGGACTTCTCATGCCCCCTCCTAGCTCTCCTAAGCTCTTTTTTTAGCTCATTCCTTGCTACCTTGTACCCCTCAATCGACCCAACTGAACCTTGTTTTCTCATCCTTACATACGCTTCCTTTTTCCTCTTGACTAGACATTCAACCTCTTTTGTGAACCATGGTTCTCTCACTCGGCCATTTCCTCCCTGCCTGACAGGGACATACCTATCAAGGACACGCAGTAATTGCTCCATGAAAAAGCTCCACTTTTCATTTGTGCCTTTCCCTGATAGTTTCTTTCCCATCTTATGCTCCCTAATTCTTGCCTAATCGCATCATAATTACCCCTCCCCCAATTATAAACCCTGCCCTGCCGTATGGCCCTATCCCTCTCCATTGCAATAGTGAAAGTCACCGAATTGTGGTCGCTATCTCCAAAGTGCTCTCCCACATGCAAATCAAACACTTGGCCCGGTTCATTACCCAGTACCAAATCCAACGTGGCCCCACCTCTTGTCGGCCTATCCACATATTGTGTCAGGAAACCCTCCTGCACACACTGTGCAAAAACTATCCCATCCGAACTGTTTGACCTATAAAGGTTCCAATCAATTTATGAAAGGGAAATCGTGTTTGACAAATCTATTAGAGTTTTTTGAGGATACAACTAGCAGGGTAGATAAAGGGGAACCAGTGGATGTAGTATATTTGGATTTTCAAAAGTCATTCGATAAGGTGCCACACGAAAGATTGTTACGCAAGATAAGGGTTCATGGGGTTGGGGGTAATATATTAGCATGGATAGACAATTGCTCAAAGGACAGAAAACAGAGAATAGGAATAAATGGGTAATTTTCAGCTTGGCAGTCTGTAACTAGTGGGGTGCTGCAAGGATCAGTTTTGAAGCCTCAGCTATTTACAATCCATATTAATGACCTAGATGAAGGGACAGAGTGTAATGTATCCAAGTTTGCTGACGATACAAAGCTAGGTAGGAAAGTAAGCTGTGAGGAGGACACAAAGGGAAAAAAATTGGGTCACGCCCCCTTTGGGACGCTAACTTCGCCGGGGCACTACTTTTAGCGCCCCGAAAAAATTAGTGTCCCCGCGGATGAAATTCACCGGTCGCGCCCCAAGAGGGAGGTGGGGTGCTACTGGAATTGCCCCGCCTACCTCTTGGAGTGCTGCGAATTAATATCGCGGGGCTACGTGCCGCAGCGCCACGCTCTGTGGCATGTCGCGCTGTGGTACTGCAGGCCTTCCTCCCCTTAATAAAGGGGAGGGGCCTTGAGCAGCGCAACCCGGGGCCCAGCTGGGCCACCAGGGATCGGAGTGCCGGCAAAAGAGTCCGGCACGTAAGAGAAGTGCCGGGCTCACAGAGCGCAGCCGGCACTCCACGGGAGGGGGGGGGGGCTGCGGAGGAGGCCGGGGACGGCAGAGGGGGCAGGTGCTGGCAGGTGGCCAGCAACAAAAATGGCAGCCCGGCACCTCCCCTTTAATTTGCGCTGCCCCGGCCGCAGGTAGGCACCCCTGACCCCGTCGGACATAGCGTCCGGCGGTAAGTCAGGGGGCGCTACCGAAGATCACGGCTGGGCCACTGCATGCGGAGATTATGTCATAGGCGGCGGTGCAGTGCCGCGGGACGCTAACGGTTACTACCGCCGCTAACCTCCCGCTGAATTTCGCGGGAGGCGTTGGCGGCGCCGCACCCAGGCGCTAGTTGCTTTGCGCCCCGTTAGCGCCCTAAGAGGACCAGCTGATCTTTTCCTGCCCATCAATTTCATAGGTTCGTATGTTTAACTTCCACTCCTTCACCGTGAGGAAAGATTTCTTTCCCTGCACTCCATCTCCCCCAAACCCTGGTGCATCACGTTGACAACGTTGCTAAGACTAGGAACTCACTGTGCAGAGAATCCTAGTCACATCCTGCCACCCTGCATCACAGCACATTAAATAAACCACAATGCTGCCCCAGTATACGACCACCCAAATAGTTTATCAATGTTTGAAAGAAGAAAATAAAATCATGCAAGATATTTATAAAAGGGCAAACAAAAGGTCAACATCACAAATCATAATGCATATTTTTTATTAAAAACAATTGCAATTGATGCCAACTGTTTCATAATAATCTGAACCAGACATTCGAATGTAAGTCAGTTTGTTATTGAAAACCTTCATGCAGATAAACATTATATAATAAATGTGGAGGAAGTGAGTCACTGAAGCCTGAATACTTGACAACTCCACAATATCTTCAACGTATGAACTATTTCCCTTTTTTTTACATTGTTATCCAATATACCCTCCCATTGTGGGTGAGCATATTATGCGTCAGCCCCTGAAAGTGCAGGGATTTCTGATGTAGGTATCATATCACAGTTCCTTGCTATACAGGAGCACTGTGTGTGTATGGGTTGTGAAGGTGAGGATTGAGAGAGATTTCAGTCATTACAAATCCACTGTTGAATATCTTTTGCTGTTCACAGATTCTGCAGGCAGATGATCCATCTCCATGCCTAAATGGATTAGTTGTTGCTGAGCGCATCATTTTCACTAGGGTAAAGCCTGGCATCAGCAAACAACAGTGATCACTGCAAACAACGGGGATCACTGCAAACAATGGGGATCACTGCAAACAACGGGGATCACTGCAAACAATGGGGATCATTGCAAATAACGTGATCACTGCAAACAACGTGATCACTGCAAACAATGGGGATCACTGCAAACAACGTGATCACTGCAAACAATGGGGATCACTGCAAACAACGTGATCACTGCAAACAACGGGGATCACTGCAAATAACGGGGATCACTGCAAATAAGGTGATCACTGTAAACAATGGGGAACACTGCAAACAATGGGGATCACTGCAAACAACGGGGATCACTGCAAACAACGTGATCACTGCAAACAATGGGGATCACTGCAAACAATGGGGATCACTGCAAACAATGGGGATCACTGCAAACAACATGATCACTGCAAACAACGTGATCACTGCAAACAACGTGATCACAACAAACAATGGGGATCACTGCAAACAATGGGGATCACTGCAAACAATGGGGATCACTGCAAACAACATGATCACTGCAAACAACGTGATCACTGCAAACAACGTGATCACAACAAACAATGGGGATCACTGCAAACAACGTGATCACTGCAAACAATGGGGATCACTGCAAACAACGGGGATCACTGCAAACAATGGGGGTCACTGCAAACAACGGGGATCACTGCAAACCACAGGGATCACTGCAAACAACGGGGATCATTGCAAAGAACGTGATCACTGAAAACAACGGGGATCACTGCAAATAACATGATCACTGCAAACAATGGGGATCACTGCAAACAACGTGATCACTGCAAACAATGGGGATCACTGCAAACAATGTGGATCACTGCAAACAACGTGATCACTGCAAACAACGTGATCACTGCAAACAACGTGAGCACTGCAAACAATGGAGATCACTGCAAATAACGTGATCACTGCAAACAATGGGGATCACTGCAAACAACGGGGATCACTGCAAACAATGGGGATCACTGTAAATAACGTGATCACTGCAAATAACGTGATCACTGCAAATAATGGGGATCACTGCAAACAATGGGGATCACTGTAAATAACGGGGATCACTGCAAATAACGTGATCACTGCAAACAATGGGGATCACTGCAAACAACGGGGATCACTGCAAATAACGTGATCACTGCAAACAATGGGGATCACTGCAAATAACGTGATCACTGCAAACAATGTGATCACTGCAAACAACGGTGATCACTGCAAACAATGGGGATCACTGCAAATAACATGATCACTGCAAACAATGGGGATCACTGCAAACAATGGGGATCACTGCAAATAACATGATCACTGCAAACAATGGGGATCACTGTAAATAACGTGATCACTGCAAACAACATGATCACTGCAAACAATGGGGATCACTGTAAATAACATGATCACTGCAAACAATGGGGATCACTGCAAATAACGTGATCACTGAAAACAATGGGGATCACTGCAAATAACGTGATCACTGAAAACAATGGGGATCACTGCAAACAATGGGGATCACTGCAAACAATGGGGATCACTGCAAACAATGGGGATCACTGCAAACAATGGGGATCATTGCAAAGTACGTGATTGCTGCAAACAATGGGGATCACTGCAAATAATGTAATCACTGCAAACAATGGGGATCACTGCAAACAACGTGATCACTGCAAACAATGGGGATCACTGCAAACAATGGGGATCACTGCAAACAACGTGGATCACTGCAAACAATGGGGATCACTGCAAACAATGGGGATCACTGTAAACAACGTGGATCACTGCAAACAATGGGGATCACTGCAAACAAAGGGGATCACTGCAAACAACGGGGATCACTGTAAACAACGTGGATCACTGCAAACAATGGGGATCACTGCAAAGAACGTGATTGCGGCAAACAATGGGGATCACTGCAAATAACGTAATCACTGCAAACAATGGGGATCACTGCAAATAACGTGATCACTGCAAACAACGTGATCACTACAAACAACGGGGATCACTGCAAACAACGTGATCGCTGCAAACAATATGATCACTGCAAACAATGGGGATCACTGCAAATAACGGGGATCACTGCAAACAACGGGGATCACTGCAAATAACGGGGATCACTGCAAACAATGGGGATCACTGCAAACAACCTGATCACTGCAAACAATGTGATCACTGCAAACAATGGGGATCACTGCAAACAATGGGGATCACTGCAAACAATGGGGATCACTGCAAGTAACGTGATCACTGCAAACAATGTGATCACTGCAAACAATGGGGATCACTGCAAACAATGGGGATCACTGCAAACAATGGGGATCACTGCAAACAACGGGGATCACTGCAAACAACGTGATCACTTTCAACAATGGGGATCACTGCAAACAATGGGGATCACTGCAAATAACGTGATCACTGCAAACAATGGGGATCACTGCAAATAATATGATCACTGCAAATAACATGATCACTGCAAACAATGGGGATCACTGCAAACAATGGGGATTACTGTAAATAACGTGATCACTGCAAACAACGGGGATCACTGCAAATAACATGATCACTGCAAACAACGTGGATCACTGCAAACAATGGGGATCACTGCAAACAATGGGGATCACTGCAAACAATGGGGATCACTGCAAATAACATGATCACTGCAAACAATGGGGATCACTGTAAATAACGTGATCACTGCAAACAACGTGATCACTGCAAACAATGGGGATCACTGTAAATAACGTGATCACTGCAAACAATGGGGATCACTGCAAACAACGGGGATCACTGCAAACAATGGGGATCACTGCAAACAACATGATCACTGCAAACAACGGGGATCACTGCAAACAATGGGGATCACTGCAAACAATGGGGATCACTGCAAACAACATGATCACTGCAAACAACGGGGATCACTGCAAACAACGTGATCACTGCAAATAAGGTGATCACTGTAAACAATGGGGATCACTGCAAATAACATGATCACTAAACAACGGGGATCACTGCAAACAATGGGGATCACTGCAAACATCGTGATCACTGTAAACAATGGGGATCACTGCAAATAACGTGATCACTGCAAACAATGGGGATCACTGCAAATAACGTGATCACTGCAAATAATGTGATCACTGCAAATAACGTGATCACTGCAAACAACGTGATCACTGCAAACAATGGGGATCACTGCAAACAACGTGATCACTGCAAATAACGTGATCACTGCAAATAACGTGATCACTGCAAACAACGTGATCACTGCAAACAATAGGGATCACTGCAAATAACGGGATCACTGCAAACAATGGGGATCACTGCAAACAACGGGGATCACTACAAATAACGTGATCACTGCAAACAACGTGATCACTGCAAACAATGGGGATCACTGTAAATAACATGATCACTGCAAACAATGGGGATCACTGCAAATAACGGGGATCACTGCAAACAATGGGGATCACTGCAAACAACGGGGATCACTGCAAACAATGGGGATCAATGCAAACAACGTGATCACTGCAAACAATGGGGATCACTGTAAATAACGTGATCACTGCAAACAATGGGGATCACTGCAAATAACGTGATCACTGCAAACAATGGGGATCACTGCAAATAACGTGATCACTGAAAACAATGGGGATCACTGCAAACAATGGGGATCACTGCAAACAATGGGGATCACTGCAAACAATGGGGATCATTGCAAAGAACGTGATCGCTGTAAACAATGGGGATCACTGCAAAGAACGTGATCACTGCAAACAATGGGGATCACTGCAAATAACGTGATCACTGCAAACAATGGGGATCACTGCAAATAACGTGATAACTGTAAAAAACGGGGATCACTGCAAACAATGGGGATCACTGCAAACAACGTGATCACTGCAAACAATGGGGATAACTGCAAACAATGGGGATCACTGCAAACAACGTGGATCACTGCAAACAATGGGGATCACTGCAAACAATGGGGATCACTGTAAACAACGTGGATCACTGCAAACAATGGGGATCACTGCAAACAAAGTGGATCACTGCAAACAACGTGGATCACTGCAAACAATGGGGATCACTGCAAACAACGTGGATCACTGCAAACAATGGGGATCACTGCAAACAATGGGGATCACTGCAAACAACGGGGATCACTGCAAACAACGTGATCACTTTAAACAATGGGGATCACTGCAAATAACGTGATCACTACAAACAACGGGGATCACTGCAAACAATGGGGATCACTGCAAATACCATGATCACTGCAAATAACGTGATCACTGCAAACAATGGGGATAACTGCAAACAACCTGATCACTGCAAACAATGTGATCACTGCAAACAACGGGGATCACTGCAAATAACATGATCACTGCAAACAATGTGATCACTGCAAACAATGGGGATCACTGCAAATAACGTGATCACTGCAAACAATGGGGATCACTGCAAACAATGGGGATCACTGCAAATAACGTGATCACTGCAAACAATGTGATCACTGCAAACAATGGGGATCACTGCAAATAACGTGATCACTGCAAACAATGGGGATCACTGCAAACAATTGGGATCACTGCAAACAACGTGATCACTGCAAACAACGTGATCACTGCAAACAATGGGGATCACTGCAAACAATGGGGATCACTGTAAATAACGTGATCACTGCAAACAATGTGATCACTACAAACAACGTGATCACTGCAAACAACGTGATCACTGCAAACAATGGGGATCACTGCAAACAATGGGGATCACTGCAAATAACATGATCACTGCAAACAATGGGGATCACTGCAAATAACGGGGATCACTGCAAACACTGGGGATCACTGCAAATAACGGGGATCACTGCAAACAACGTGATCACTGCAAACAATGGGGATCACTGTAAATAACGTGATCACTGCAAACAATGGGGATCACTGTAAATAATGTGATCACTGCAAACAATGGGGATCACTGTAAATAATGTGATCACTGCAAACAATGGGGATCACTGTAAATAACGTGATCACTGCAAACAATGGGGATCACTGTAAATAACGTGATCACTGCAAACAACGGGGATCACTGCAAACAACGTGATCACTGCAAACAATGGGGATCACTGCAAATAACGTGATCACTGCAAACAACGGGGATCACTGCAAACAACGGGGATCACTGCAAACAATGGGGATCACTGTAAATAACGTGATCACTGCAAACAATGGGGATTACTGCAAATAACGTGATCACTGCAAACAACGGGGATCACTGCAAATAACCTGATCACTGCAAAAAATGGGGATCACTGCAAATAACGTGATCACTGCAAACAACGGGGATCACTGCAAATAACGTGATCACTGCAAACAATGAGGATCACTGCAAATAACGTGATCACTGCAAACAACATGATCACTGCAAACAATGGGGATCACTGCAAATAACGTGATCACTGCAAACAATGGGGATCACTGCAAACAATGTGGATCACTGCAAACAATGGGGATCACTGCAAACAACGTGATCACTTTAAACAATGGGGATCACTGCAAACAACGTGGATCACTGCAAACAATGGGGATCACTGCAAACAAAGTGATCACTTTAAACAATGGTGATCACTGCAAACAATGGGGATCACTGCAAATAACGTGATCACTTTAAACAATGGGGATCACTGCAAACAACGTGATCACTGCAAACAATGGGGATCACTGCAAATAACGTGATCACTTTAAACAATGGGGATCACTGCAAACAACGTGATCACTGCAAACAATGGGGATCACTGCAAACAATGGGGATCACTGTAAACAACGTGAACACTGCAAACAATGGGGATCACTGCAAACAATGGGGATCACTGCAAACAATGGGAATCACTGCAAACAATGGGGATCACTGCAAACAATGGGGATCACTGCAAACAACGTGAACACTGCAAACAATGGGGATCACTGCAAACAATGGGGATCACTGCAAACAATGGGGATCACTGCAAACAACGTGATCACTGCAAACAACGGGGATCATTGCAAACAACGTGATCACTGCAAACAATGGGGATCACTGCAAACAATGGGGATCATTGCAAAGAACGTGATCACTGCAAACAATGGGGATCACTGCAAACAATGGGGATAACTGCAAATAACGTGATCACTGCAAACAATGGGGATCACTGCAAATAACGTGATCACTGCAAACAATGGGGATCACTGCAAACAACGTGATCACTGCAAACAACGTGATCACTGCAAACAATGGGGATCACTGCAAACAACGTGATCACTGCAAATAAGGTGATCACTGTAAACAATGGGGATCACTGCAAATAACATGATCACTAAACAACGGGGATCACTGCAAACAATGGGGATCACTGCAAACATCGTGATCACTGTAAACAATGGGGATCACTGCAAATAACGTGATCACTGCAAACAATGGGGATCACTGCAAATAACGTGATCACTGCAAATAATGTGATCACTGTAAATAACGTGATCACTGCAAACAACGTGATCACTGCAAACAATGGGGATCACTGCAAATAACGGGATCACTGCAAACAATGGGGATCACTGCAAACAACGTGATCACTGCAAATAACGTGATCACTGCAAATAACGTGATCACTGCAAACAATGTGATCACTGCAAACAATAGGGATCACTGCAAATAACGGGATCACTGCAAACAATGGGGATCACTGCAAACAACGGGGATCACTACAAATAACGTGATCACTGCAAACAATGTGGATCACTGCAAACAACGGGGATCACTGCAAACAACGTGATCACCTCAAACAATGGGGATCACTGCAAATAACGTGATCACTGCAAACAATGGGGATCACTGCAAACAATGGGGATCACTGCAAACAACATGATCACCTCAAACAATGGGGATCACTGCAAATAACGTGATCACTTTAAACAATGGGGATCACTGCAAATAACGTGATCACTGCAAACAATGGGGATCACTGCAAACAATGTGGATCACTGCAAACAATGGGGATCACTGCAAACAACGTGATCACTTTAAACAATGGGGATCACTGCAAACAACGTGATCACTGCAAAAATGGGGATCACTGCAAACAATGTGATCACTTTAAACAATGGGGATCACTGCAAACAACGTGATCACTGCAAACAATGGGGATCACTGCAAATAACGTGATCACTTTAAACAATGGGGATCACTGCAAACAACGTGATCACTGCAAACAATGGGGATCACTGCAAATAACGTGATCACTTTAAGCAATGGGGATCACTGCAAACAACGTGATCACTGCAAACAATGGGGATCACGGCAAATAACGTGATCACTTTAAGCAATGGGGATCACTGCAAACAACGTGATCACTGCAAACAATGGGGATCACTGTAAACAACGTGAACACTGCAAACAATGGGGATCACTGCAAACAATGGGGATCACTGCAAACAATGGGAATCACTGCAAACAATGGGGATCACTGCAAACAATGGGGATCACTGCAAACAACGTGAACACTGCAAACAATGGGGATCACTGCAAACAATGGGGATCACTGCAAACAATGGGGATCACTGCAAACAACATGATCACTGCAAACAACGGGGATCATTGCAAACAACGTGATCACTGCAAACAATGGGGATCACTGCAAACAATGGGGATCATTGCAAAGAACGTGATCACTGCAAACAATGGGGATCACTGCAAACAATGGGGATAACTGCAAATAACGTGATCACTGCAAACAATGGGGATCACTGCAAATAACGTGATCACTGCAAACAATGGGGATCACTGCAAACAACGTGATCACTGCAAACAACGTGATCACTGCAAACAACGTGATCACTGCAAACAATGGGGATCACTGCAAACAACGTGATCACTGTAAACAATGGGGATCACTGCAAATAACATGATCACTAAACAACGGGGATCACTGCAAACAATGGGGATCACTGCAAACATCGTGATCACTGTAAACAATGGGGATCACTGCAAATAACGTGATCACTGCAAACAATGGGGATCACTGCAAATAACGTGATCACTGCAAATAACGTGATCACTGCAAATAACGTGATCACTGCAAACAACGTGATCACTGCAAACAATGGGGATCACTGCAAATAACGGGATCACTGCAAACAATGGGGATCACTGCAAACAACGTGATCACTGCAAATAACGTGATCACTGCAAATAACGTGATCACTGCAAACAACGTGATCACTGCAAACAATAGGGATCACTGCAAATAACGGGATCACTGCAAACAATGGGGATCACTGCAAACAACGGGGATCACTACAAATAACGTGATCACTGCAAACAATGTGGATCACTGCAAACAACGGGGATCACTGCAAACAACGTGATCACCTCAAACAATGGGGATCACTGCAAATAACGTGATCACTGCAAACAATGGGGATCACTGCAAACAATGGGGATCACTGCAAACAACATGATCACCTCAAACAATGGGGATCACTGCAAATAACGTGATCACTGCAAACAATGGGGATCACGGCAAATAACGTGATCACTGCAAACAATGGGGATCACTGCAAATAACGTGATCACTGCAAACAATGGGGATCACTGCAAACAATGGGGATCACTGCAAATAACATGATCACTGCAAACAACGGGGATCACTGCAAACAACGGGGATCACTGCAAAGTGTGAGAAATGTACAGAGAAATATGGTGAAGCAATACAGTGGTGGTGGGGATGTGGGACGGGGCTCGGGTTGCCATCTCTGGTTGGAGGCATTTTTGGAGCTTTAACACTTAACATTCTGACCACATGACATCTGACCATGTGATGCCTGATCACATTACACCTGATCATGTGACATTTGATCACATGACATTCGATCACAAGTCAGCTACTTAGTGGAAACAGTGCTATTCGTGACAATGTTTTTTTATTAGGGTACAAATAGGCCTACAAACACTCGAATACAGAAATCTGATGACCTTACAGACACCTGGGATACTCTTATCGACCCCTAGACTCAGAGGAACCCAGTTTGAAAACATATGATGCAAGGAAGATAGGCAGGCAAATTTTCAGCAGATGAGATGTGCTGCTGCCATTACAATGCACATTGTCTAATGTGTCCACTGCCAGAAAAGACATAGGAACCAAATAAACAGCACAAGCACAATTAGAATAAAAGTAAGCCCTGGCCCTTTATGTGACTTGTGCAGTGTTTGTGCTAAGCGACTGAATCCAAGATCCCAAAACGTTAAAAACCATTCCATTTAAGGCTTGTTACATTATATCTGTATTGCTAAACAATTTGCAGATTAAAATATTTTAAGACAGAACCAGACCATACATAGAATGAATATTTGGACTGAAACAGAACTCATTGGGATGATTTGACTTCTGAAAGTGCATTTTAAAGGATTACAGTCTTCTGGCTTGTTACAGAAACCACCAGAGATCTATTAATCAAATAACCATTATAATCCTTTTTAATATGAACTTCATTGAGGGAACCACTGCATAATCCTGAACAGAAAGCTAAGATACCAAATTAATTTGCACATAATCTCCTGTGCAACAGTCTATGGATAAGCAGAAATGTCCTCCAATTAAATATTGGGACGACTGAAGCCATTGTCTTTGGTCCCCGTCACAAACTCCGTTCCCTAGCCATCGTTCCTTGGCCAGTGTCTGAGGCTGAACCAGACCGTTCACAACCATGGCGTACTATTTAATGATGCGGAGATGCCGGTGTTGGACTGGGGTGGACAAAATTGAGAGGTCGCACAACACCAGGTTATAGTCCAACAGTTTTATTTGAAATCACAAGCTTTCGGAGCTATCGATCACCCCTCCCTCAGGTGAAGTAGTAAAGAAATACAAACTCGACAAAGCATATATAGATAGAGAACAATGCATTTAACCCAGAGCTGAGCTTCCGACACTATATCCTCCCCATCACCAAGACCGCTACTTCCACCGCCCTTCTCCAACCATGCCTCAGCTCATCTGCTGCTGAAACCCTCATCGATGCCTTTGTCACCTCAAGTCTCGACTATTCCAACGCTCTGCTCCCACCCTGCACCCTCCATAAACATGAGCTCATCCAAAACTCAGCTGCCCAAATCTTAACCCACACAAAGTCCCATTGACCCATCACCCCTGTGCTCACTGACCTACATTGGCTCCCAGTCAGGCAACGGCTCGGTTTTAAAATTGTCATCCTAGTTATCAAATCCCTCCATGGCCTTGCCCCTCGCTATCTTTGTAACCTCCTCCAGCCCTACAATCCTCCGAGATCTCTGCGCTCCTCCAATTCTGTCCTCTTGCACATCCATGTTTTTAATCACTCCACCATCGGCGGCTGTACCTTCAGCTGCCTAGGCCCTAAGCTCTAGAATTCCCTCCCTCAACCTCTCCGCCTCTCTACCTCTCTCTCCTCCTTTAAGATGCTCCTTAAAACCTACCTCTTTGACCAAGCTTTTGATCACCTGCCCTAATTTCTCCTTATGTGGCTTGGTGTCAAATTTTGTTTGATAACGCTCCTGTGAAGCGCCTTGGGACATTTTACTGCAGTAAAGGTGACAAATAAATGGAAGTTTTTGTTGCTGTTGTATCTGGTCATTGTGACCTCATCCCACTTTAGAATTGGTGTGGAAATTATCAAAATAATTTCTTAAAATTCTTCCCCCAAATGCACTTTTTGTTTTGGCCCATTGTACATCTCTCCTGATTTTAATTACTATTGACTTCAAATTTGAAATGAAATCAGGAGATGTATAATGAGTGGCTGAATCGATATCGCCCGTTTTGAACTGTCACCCAATGTCAAAATTACCCCCCACTCAATGCAAATATCAAATAATCCCAGATTATGTATAGCACTGATTTGGTGCAGAGTAAAGCTCTCTCTATCCTTACTTCTCAGTTCAGGTAAGCTGTGGCCTCAGTGTGAGATTGCCAATTGAATACAGTTCCCCCACTTTGAGGGGCGACTCCAACTGCTCATAGATCTCTCCAATACAGCACTGCAGTATAAAGGTCTAAAAAGGAAAGAGAAAATACTGTTGGAGAAAATACTCTCAATTATGTCTTTAACAAATATATTTTTAAAAATCCCATCCTTGCTAAAAGAAATCCTAGATTTGATCATTGCTTGCATGCTCTTCCCTGAGTACCTAACGCCTGAAGTCAGATGGAGGCCTGTACTCTGCTGACATGAACCACAACTCAGTCGGTGAGCAGGCGCACTGTTAGAGTAGAAACTGGCATCATGTTCATTGCTGGCACTCGAGCTCCCATGCAGTTGGTAGTGAGTTAGGGAGGATCCAGATAAACATCCAAGAAAACAAATTTGGACTTATGTTCTGTCAGTTCAGGTGCCTGCTGATTGGGTGTATAGCTGACTTCAGCTGAATGCACAGCCTCTACCTAAAAGGACCATAGCAATTGATTGACAGCTATATATTGGCCCAGAATTTGGAGTCAGCAGCGAAGTGATGGCACTCACTGCTGACCTCGTAGAAAGGATTTGAAGATTGTGGCCAATCTCCACCCTTACTTCCCTCAGTAACCTAGGATGCATCCCATCCGGACCGGGTGACTTTTCTACTTTGAGTCCTGCCAAACTTTAAATTCCTCCTCCATATCTATTTTTGTCCTATCCAATATCGCTACTACCTCCTCCTTTTCTGCTACATTGGCAGCATCCTCTTCTCTAGTGAAAACAGATGCAAAGTCCTCATTTCGTACCTCAGCCTTGCCTTCTGACTCCACAAGAAGATCTCCTTTATGGTCCCTAATTGGCCCCACCCTTCCTTTGACTACCCGTTTTACTATTTATATGTTTATAAAAGACTTTTAGGTTCCTTTTTATGTTAGCTACTAATCTATTCCCATACTCTCTCTTTGCACCTCTTATTCCCTTTCTTAGATCTCCTCTGTACTATCTGTATTCAGCTTGGTTCTCTACTGTATCATAAACCTTACATTTGTCATAAACCTCCTTTTTCTGTTTCATTTTAATCGCTATGTCTTTAGTCATCCAAAGAGCGCTAGCTTTGGATTCCTTTCCTTTCCCCCTCATGGGAATGTGTCCATTTTACTATCTCCTTTCTGAAGGTCTCCCATTGTTCAATTACTGTTTTGCCTACCAATTTTTGATTCCAATCCACCTGGGCCAAATCCTTTTTAAACTCACTGAAATTAGCCCTCCTCCAGTTAAGTATTTTTATGCTTAATTGTTTCTTGTCCTTTTCCATAACTATTCTAAACCTGATGATATTATGATCACTGTTCCCCAAATGCTCCCCCATTGAAACATGCTCCACTTACCCCACTTCATTCCCCAGAACTAGATCCAGCACAGCTTCCTTCCTCATTGGGCTGGAAACACATGGATTAAGAAAGTTCTCTGGTACACATTTCTGGAATTCCTCCCCCACTTTGCCCTTTACACTGTTACTTTCAAAGTCTATATTAGGAGAATTGAATTCCCCATTATCACTGTAATGTGTTGGCCAAAAGTATATACCCAGTACTGTAATAGCTCCTCTATTGTTCCTTAATTTAAAGCAAATAGATTCTGTCTTTGACCCTTCAAGTACATCAACCCTTTCCAGTGCTATAAAGTTTCTTTGAACAATACTGCTACCGCCACCGTTTCTTTTTTTTCCTTCCCTATCTTTACTGAAGACCTTGTAGCAAGGAATATTAAGTTCCCAATCCTCCCCTTTTTTGAGCCAGGTCTCTGTGATTAATACTATATCATAGTTCCATGTGGCGACTTGTGCCTGCAGCTCACCAACCTTATTTACCACGCTACATGTATTTACGCACATGCACTCCAAACCCATCTTAGACTGCCTCACATTTTCCCCGTGTCTGATCCCTCCTTTATTCTAGTGCTATTTGTTTCTCCCACAGTCCTTTATGCACCTTGTTTCTCCTCGCTAATGTTTCATCCTGGTGACCACCAAACCCTCCCCCACAGCACTAATTAGATTCCCCGCAAGGACATTGGTCCCAGTTCTGTTGAGGTACATAAGAACATAAGAAATAGGAGCAGGAGTAGGCCATTTGGCCCTTTGAGCCTGCTCTGCCATTCAATAAGATCATGGCTGATCTTCTACCTCATCTCCACTTTCCTGCACTATCCCCATATCCCTTGAATCCCTGAATATTCAAAAATCTATCGATCTCTGTCTTAAATATACTCAACGACTGAGCCTCCACAGCCTTCTGGGGTAGTGAATTCCAAAGATTCACCACCCTCTGAGTGAAGAAATTTCATCTCATCTCAGTCCTAAATGGTCGACCCCTTATTCTGAGACTGTGACCCCTGGTTCAAGACTCCCCAGCCAGGGGAAACATCTTCCCTGCATCTACCCTGTCAAGCCCTGTAAGAATTTTGTATGTTTCAATGAGATCACCTCTCATTCTTCTAAACTCAAGAGAATATAGGCCTAGTCTACTCAATCTGTCCTAATAGGACAATCCCCCCACCCCAGGAACCAGTCTGGTGAACCTTCGTTGCACTCCCTCTATGGCAAGTATATCCTTCCTTAGGTAAGGAGACCAAAACTGTACACAATACTCCAGGTGTGGTCTCACCAGGGCCCTATATAATTGCAGTAAGACATCTTTATTCTTATACTCAAATCCTTTTGTAATAAAGGCCAACATACCATTTGCTTTCCTAATTGCTTGTTGTACCTGTATATTAACTTTCAGTGATTCGTGTATAAGGACACCCAGGTTCCTCTGAACACCAACATTTCCCAATCTCTCACCATTTAAAAGTATTCTGCTTTTCTATTTTTCCTACCAAAGTGGATAACTTCACATTTCTCCACATTATATTCCATTTGCCATGTTCTTGCCCACTCACTTAGCCTGTCTATATCCCCTTGAAGCCTCCTTGCATCCTCCTCACAACTTACATTCCCACCCAGCTTTGTATCATCAGCAAACTTGGATATGTTACATTTGGTCCCCTCATCCAAATCATTGATGTAGATTGTGAATAGCTGAGGCCCAAGCACTCATCCTTGCGGTACCCCACTAGTTACAGCCTGCCAACCCGAAAATGACCCGTTTATTCCTACTCTCTGTTTTCTATCCGTTAACTAATCCTCAATCCATGCTAGTATATTACCCCCAATCCTATGAGCTCTAATTTTGTTTAATAACCTCTTGTGTGGCACCTTATCGAATGCCTTCTGAAAATCCAAATACACCACATCCACTGGTTCCCCCTTATCTGTTCTGCTAGTTACAACCTCAAAAATCTCTAACAGATTTGTCAAACATGATTTCCCTTTCATAAATCCGTATTGACTCTGCCCAAACCTATTATTATTTTCTAAGTGCCCTGTTACCACGTCCTTAATAATAGATTCTAGCATTTTCCCTACTACTGATGTCAGGCTAACTGATCTGTAGTTCCCCGTTTTCTCTCTCCCTCCTTTCTTAAATAGTGGGGTTACATTTGCTACCTTCCAATCTGCAGGAACCGTTCCAGAATCTATAAAATTTGGAAAATACAACCAATGTATCCACTATCTCTATAGCCACCTCTTTCAAAACCCTAGGATGCAGGCCATCAGGTCATGGGGATTTATTGGCTTTCAGTCCCATTAATTTCTCCAGTACTTTTTTTTACTAATACTAATTTCTTTCAGTTCCTCATTCTCGCTCGAGCCTTGGTTCTCTGCTATTTCCGGGAAGTTTTTTGCATCTTCTTCCGTGAAGACAGACACAAAGTATTTGTTTAATTTCACTGCAATTTCCTTATTCCCCATTAAAATTTCTCCTGTCTCAGTCTGTAAGGGACCCACATTTACTTTCGCTAATCTTTTCCTTTTTACATACCTATAGAAGCTTTTACAATCTCTTTTTATGTCTCTCGCTAGTTTACTCTCATATTCTATTTTCCCTTTCTTTATCAATTTCTTGGTCCTCCTTTGCTGAATTCTAAAATCCTCCCAATCTTCAGGCTTACTACCCTTTTTGGCAACATCACAAGCCTCTTCCTTTGATTTAATACTATCTTTAACTTCTCTTGTTAGCCACGGTTGGACCACTTTTGCTGTGGGGTTTTTGTGCCTTAAAGGAATGTATATTTGTTGTAAATTATGTATTAATTCATTAAATGCTAGCCATTGCTTGTCTACCATCATACCTTTTAATGTAGTTTCCCAATCTACCGTAGCCAACTAGCCCCTCATACCTACATCGTTTGCTTTGTTTAGATTTAAGACTCTCGGGTTTGACTAAATCACTTTCAAACTGAATATAAAATTCTATCATATTATGGTCACTCTTCCTTAAAGGCCCCTTTACTACAAGGTTATTAATTAACCCTTTCTCATTGCATAATACTAGATCTAAAATAGCCTGTTCCCTAGTTGGTTCCTCGATATACTGATCTAGAAAATTATCTTGCATACATTCCATCCATCTTGAACAGGTCCCTGCTGCCCCAGAACTTGTCCCAATGCCCCTGGAATCTGAAGCCTTCCCTCCTGCACCATTTCTGCAGTCACGCATTAACATGTCTTATCCTACTATTCCTATACTCACTAGCGTGTGGCACTGGGAGTAATCCAGAGATTAGTAACTTTGAGGTCCAGCTTTTTAACTTCCTCCCTAGCTCCTGAAACTCTGACTGCAGGATCTCAACCCTTTTCCTTCCAATGTCATCGGTTCCCTCATGGACCACAACTTCTGGGTATTCCTCTTCCCCCCACAAAATGTTCTGCACCCTCTCAGTAATGTCCTTTATCCTGGCACCAGGGAGGAAACACACCATGTGGGACTCACTTTGACGGCTGCAGAAGCGCCAGTCCATCCTCCTGAGCACTTAATCCCCTATAACTACTGCATTCCTACACTTTGCTGTGCCCCCCTGTGCAGTCCTTTGCCTCACAGTGCGATGCACTCCTTCAAGGTGTCTTCACCCTGACTGCCACACTCCCGGAGTATTTCAGCACTGCCTGCCTTTCCTTCCCCTTCCAGATGGCCACCCAATTACAGTCCTAAGCTCTCTGTGGCTGTGAGGGTGACCACCTCATGGAACTAATATTCTGTACCTGTCAGGCATGGATTGCAGGAACATCCATCTACCCCAAACAAGGTCACCTATGTCAGAGGGGGTGTGGCTGAAAAAAGGACTCCTACACTGGGAGGTTCCTTGGCCCTGGCCTGTATCTTCTGAGAGAAAGAGGATGTAACAGCCTTGCTTGCGGCAGAGGTGAGGCCCACCGAGGGCCTCAGATCTGGGTCCGCTCCTGAGCCACTGAAAAAAATTTAACTAGCCTGAGGTCTGATCAGTCCTCTTCACAAGGGGACCAATATGCCCTTTGAAATTTTGCAGTGTTGAAGGGACTGCCACTGTCAGTATGTTCAGTGGACTTTGGCCACATTACCTGCTCCCCACTCCCCACAATGGTAGGTGCCCAGGATGTGCCCATTGTGGCATGGGCACCTGCCCGTGAAATTCAAATTAGAGAACCTTGAAGACTGTAGCAGGGGTCAGCACCAAAGACCCTGCCACCTTATTTTGAGGGCTGAGTTAACTAAAGCAGTTCCAAAATGGAAAGGAGCAAGTGGAATGTAAATGAAGGAAACTGAGGAGGACGCTAATCTTTAAAGTTCCTAAAATCGGTGTTCAGACCAGAGGGCTCCAGAGTAGAGGAATTCTAATGCCAATTTTGTGAGGTCTCTCTGGTGGCATGAGCCTCATATAAATGCAGAAAAAATATGCTGATCAGATCCATTAAAGCTCACATCTTCAGGCAAATCCAATTGATTTCACAAGTGCCTGGACCTGTCTAAGGAGAACCTGACTTCACAATCTTTGCTTCAAAGGCACCATCTGCTGCTCTATCCTGCAGACAGTGGGGCTGATTTTAGTTTGTGGCCTAGAATGGGGTGCCCACTCCATCCGCCTGATGTTGCTGGCAGGAGGCCTGATCGACTTTGGTGGCCGGCTCTCATTTAAATAGAAAAGGTGAGCTGCCAGCGGTAATCGTGCTGCTTCTAGGCAGCTCGCCATTTGGCAGGGCAGGAAATCCCGCTGGCCTGCTGCCACTTAAAGGAAGCTCGAAATCTTAAAGGGGTGGCGCACTTTTCAAAGGTGGTTAGTAGATAGCACTTTATTGAATCAGCAGGCAGCACAATGTTAGCCAGAGCAACCCGAATCTCCGGGCCTCATGAAGCAACTGAGGAATAGGAAGGAAGTACTCTTTCCTTCAGATGAGCGACGGGTACCTCATCAAATAAGGCAGAAGCAGTGGAGAGAGGTGGCTGGTCAATGCCAGAAGTTTTGTTCCAAGGATCTGGCAGCAGTGCAAAAAGAAATGTAATAACCTTAGCAAGGTTGCCAAGGTAAGACTCCACTTCACATCTCACTCACTCTCTCCACAGCCCTGCAACACCAGTTCCAGGATTATCAACCCTTCCCTCTCCTGCTTCACAAGCCTCACCTCCAGTCACAATGGGATACTTAACTACACCCTCTAATGGTTGCTCTCACCCATACTCAATACATGTTACTGCTCTCTGCATCTATGGTTGCTGAACCCACACTAGGATTGCCTACCTGATAGGTTTATCCTGGAGTCTCCAGGAATTAAAGATTAATTTCCTGGACACTGCTGCAAGCAACTCAGGAGAAAAACATCCCAAGGCACTTCACAGGAGCAGTATCAAACAAAATTTGACACCGAGCCACATAAGGAGATATTAGGGCAGATGACCAAAAGCTGGGTCAAATAGATACATTTTAAGGAGCATCTTAAAGGAGGCGGGAAGGTTTAAGGAGGGAATTCCAGAGCTTAGGACCGCGGCAGCTGAAGGCACAGCCACCAATGGTGGAGCGATTAAAATAGGGATGCGCAAGAGGACAGAATTGGAGGAGCCCAGGTATATCGAAGGGTTGTGGGGTTGAAGGAGGTTACAGAGAAAGGGAGGGGCGAGGACATGGAAGGATTTGAAAAGGATGAGAATTTTAAAATTGAGGCGTTGCTCAACCGGAAGCCATTGTAGGTCAGCGAGCACAGGGTGATGGGTGAACGGGACTTGGTGCGAGTTAGGACACGGGCAGCCGAGTTTTAGATGAGCTTAAGTTTATGGAGGGTGGAAGATGGGAGACCAGCCAGGAGAGTCTAGAGGTAACAAAGGCACGGATTTGGGAGACGACAGCACATTCGCGGGCCTCGCCCCCCCTCTCAATCGCGGAACTCTCCCCCCTCCTGATCGCGGGCCTCTCCCTCTTACTGATCGCAGGCCTCTCCCCCCTCCCAGGGAGACAGGGAGAGTGCAGGTGAGGCCGAAAAGGGCCGAAAAACCCGACTTGGCCGGGGTTACGGAGGTTCTACCGATCTTAATGGCAGGACTTTATTAACATCTTGTAACTCCACCTCCTGCCCAGCAGCTGACCAGATGGACAGCTTGGCCGGCGAGCGGGAGGAAACACCAGCGGCAGGAGGCTGCAGCCGGGGACCCTTGAGGACGGTCCCCGGCCATCACAACGTGGCAGAGTTTTGCGATTGAGGGGGGAGAGGCCCGGCGATCGGGAGGAGGGAGAGTCCCATGATCGAGTTGGGGGGGTGGGGGGGGGGGGAGGAGAGGCCTGCGATCGGGTGGATTGGGATGGGAGAGAGGCCCATGATCAGGAGGGCGGAGATTCTCTATCAGGAGGACTGGGGGAGGTGGGCAATCGGGTCTGGGGTGTGGCGGGAGGGCGGAGGGCAGGGGCTGAAGGCTTTCTTGTGGGGCTGGGGTGAGTACCTCTGCTCCCCTTGGCCCACAAGGAGTGCTGTAACGGACACATCCCTTGTGGAGCCGGCAGCTCCCGCCTCTTTACCGCTGTCGAGTTTTCCAACCCCTGGGAAGCCCACACTGCAGCAGTGAATTTTATGTTAGGCTCCCAATTGCACTGCGGGAGCGTGATTTAAATATGTTATTTACTGGCTATCCCCATGTGCTATGTGTGGCCAGTGATCATACATTGAGCTCCCAAGGCCTAGCCTCTGAGGGGCTCCAGCCCCAGTCTATGAAGTAACACAATTCCATGCAACCTGCCACATCAGAAAACTCTCCAAAGCAGCAACAAAAAGAAATTTACGCTTTAAACAAACACACATCAGGGTGAAAGAAAATAAACTTCTATGCATTGCGAAGCTGTAAGAGGCCATGAGTGATAAGGCCCTCACCACTCAATGGTTAATTTTCATGATTCACCACTTCTGACATGATGGGAGGTGCATTTGCTTTTCTACCCCACTTTTCTACTTTTTTCTCCTGTCCACCTCTCCTGAAGGCATTGACTCCTGCTGGGGTAACTTTCCACATGGCCATTCTTCATGTGTGAGCTGAGACACTGAGAGTTGGCAGGATGTTTGATGGTGGGAGCACTCCAGCTGAGCCCAATCATGTGCGTGTGCATCCACACAGGTGCACTTGCTGGCAGGGGTCATTGGATAACCATCGACAGCAGTCACCTGGACTGATTTTTTCCCCTCCCTAGCCCAAGGGCGCTGAGGCTAATTGCTATACTTGTATCACATCCCCTAATTCAGCCAACTCAAAGGACCGCAACAAATTACATGTTAATAAACTTGCAGAATGGGCATATAATTGGCAAATGGATTTCAACACTGATAAATGTGAGGCATTACATTTTGGTAAGAAAAATAAGGAGGTCACATATTACTCGGGAAATAAAAATCTAAATGGGGTAGAAGAGCAAAGGTATCTCGGAGTACAAATACCCAAATCACTGAAAGTAGCGACGCAGGTTAGCAAGGCCATAAGAAAAGCAAACCAAGCACTAGGGTTTATTTCTAGAGATATAGAGTTGAAAAATAGGGAAGTTATGCTAAACTTGTATCGAACCTTGGTTAGACCACACTTGGAGTACTGCGTACAATTCTGGTCACCATATTATAAAAAGGATATAGAGGCACTGGAGGTTTACAAGGAAGATTTACAAGGGTGATACCAGAAATGAGAGGATATACCTATCAGGAAAGGATGAACAGGTTGGGTCTCTTTTCTCTTGAAAAGAGCAGGCTGAGGGGTGACCTAATAGAGGTCTTTAAAATTATGAAAGGTTTTGATAGAGTAGATACAGAGAGAGTTTCCACTTGTGGGGAAGAGCAAAACTAGAGGCCATCAATATAAGATAGTCACCAAGAAATCAAATAGGGAATTCAGAAGAAACTTCTTTACCCAGAGAGTGGTGAGAATGTTGAACTCACTACCACAGGGAGTGGTTGAAGTGAATAGTATAGATGCATTTAAGGGGAGGCTCAACAAGCATATGATGGAAAAGGGAATAGAGGGTTATACTGATAGATTTAGATGAAGAAAGATGAGAGTAGGCTCGAGTGGAGCATAAATGCCGGCATGGACTGGTTGGGCCAAATGACCTGTTTCTGTGCCATATATCCTATGTAAGCTTATGTAATCCTATGTAATCCTATGTAAGCCTATGTAATCCTATGTAAGTCCAGTAATAGAATCTAGGAGCAGGAGTAGGCCATTCGGCCCGTCGAGCCTGCTCCGCCATTCAATACGATCATGGCTGATCATCCAAACCCAGTACCCTGTCCCTGCTTTAATCCCCACAGTACACATATCCCACCCTACCCCCGTAACCCCACGTATTTAATTCCCCCTAACATATCCCATCCTATCCCCATAACCCCACATATTTAATCCCCCCTAACACTAAGGGTCAATTTATCATAGCCAAATCAACCTAACCCACACATTTTTGGACAATTGAGCCCGGTCTGGTTTAAGAATAAAACTGCAATCACAAGGCCTAAACTAAGTTGCTACAGACCTTAAAGGCCCACAGCAGTGTCCAATCCGCTCCTATTTTCAGCAAATGTCGAATCCGGGATGATAGTCCTGCAAACACATGCAAATTAGCTGGAGCCAGAAAAGTATCTGAGTTCAGCAGAAGTTGTTGGTCACATACGAAAAGCACACTGCCTGACTTACACTGAGGTGAGGGTGGAGAAAATTCAGCTCCGAGTTAATATAAGCTGCACGAGCATTTTTTTTTCGGTAAATTGTAATATATTTCAAGTAAGTTCGGTTTTTATATTCCATATCTTAATTACTGTAACAAAAGCAAAATACTGCGGGTGCTGGAAATCTGAAATAAAAACAGAAAATACTGGAAACACTCAGCAGGTCAGGCAGTATCTGTGGAAAGTGAAACCGAGTTAATGCAGCAGGTCAAATGTCACTGCCATTTCTCTTCCAGAAATAGCCAGCTTGATGAAGTTCTGCTCTTCTCTCCAACGGAATTTTTTTGTTTGCCTCTTTTACCCGGTTCTGATGAACACAATCTGTCCCCCCTAACCACGATCTCTCCCCCCGCCCGTTATCTCTCTCCTTCGACCACGAGCCCCCTGACCACGATCTCTTGCCACCCCGCCACCAGCCCCCCCACCCCCCCAGGATCTCGGGCTGTGCGGCTCAATGGGTAGCACTCGAGCCTCTGAGTCAGAAGGTTGTGGGTTCAAGTCCCACTCCACAGACTTGAGCACTAAAGCTAGGCTGACACTCCAGTGCAGTGCTGAGGGAAGGCTGCGCTGTCAGAGGTGCCGTCATTCAGATGAGATGTTAAACTAAGGCCCTGTCTGCCCTCTCAGGTGAATGTAAAAGCTCCCATAGCACTATTCAAAGAAATGCAGGAGAGTTCTCCCTGGTGTCCTGGCCAATATTTATCCCTCAACATCACTAAAAATAAATTATCTGGTCATTACCTCATTGCCATTTGTGGGAGCTTGGTGTGCACAAATTAGCTGCCTATTTCCTACATTACAACAGTGACTACGCTTCAAAAGTACTTCATTGGCTGTAAAGCGCTTTGGGACATCCTGAGGTCATGAAAGGTGCTATAAAAATGCAACTCATTTTCTTTTTTCATGGTCTTTCCCCCTTATGTACTTATCTAACTTCCCCTTAAATGCATCTATTACATTTCCAAGTTTTGTGTCATCTGCAAATGATGCCCTGTATACCTGAGTCCAGGTCATTAATATATATCAAAAAGAGCAGTGGTCCTAGCACTGACCCCTGGGGAACACCACTGTATACCTTCCTCCAGTCCGAAAAACGAGCAGCAGGAGGCCACAGCCATGCACCTGTGTGGATGGTCCCCGAAAAGCAGGAGGGTGGAGGGACAGAGATTGGTGCTGGGGTGGGGGGTAGTGGGAGGGAGAGACCGCAATCCCGGGAGGGAGGGAGCAGGAGGTCGGTGCTTGCGGGGCGGGAGGGAGAGTTCTGCAATCGCGGCAGGGACGGAGCGGGACATGGGTGCTGCGGTGGGGGGGGGGGGGGTGGTGGTAGGGGGAGTTCTGTGATCGCGGCAAGGAGGATGCGGGACATGGGTGCTGCGGGGGGTGCTAGGGGGAGGTCTGCAATTGCGGCAGGGGGAGTGAGAGAGGCAGCGATTGGCAGTAATCGGCAGAAGGGAGGCTGAAGACTTCCTTGAAGCACTCCTGCTGCCAATACCCGCAGCTATAAAAATGTGATGGATTGGGAACGC